>JALHCA010000286.1:0-88005 GCA_024340505.1 Tolypocladium nubicola
GCGAAGCCGGGGCCCCCGGGGCCGAGACGCCCCTGGCCGGAGCCGCCCCAGGATCCCTGGAAGCGGCGCTCGTGGGAGAACGCGGCGGGCGCGCGCGGCGGGCCCGCCTGGAGCGGCCCGAACTTGGGCGGCGCGGCGGTCGGAGGGCGGTTCATGGGCTGAAAGGCCGAGATGGAACGAGCCGGTACGGGCATCGATCCAATGGCAGCGCGAGAGGCTTCCTGTCCGCTCGGCTGGCCGCCGTCGACCTCGCTCTCCTTCTTGACGGGCGTTGAACCAGCAGCTGGCGCCGGGCCCTGGGGGACGACGACCTGGTTGTCCTGCTTGGGCTCGACGGGCTCGTTTCCTGCCTGGATGGCTCTCTGCTGCTCGTGGAGCCACGCGGGAGGGCTCGAGAGCATTCGCATCTCCATCTCGCGGAGGGCCTGCGCGAGGTTCTGTGGCCGCCTGTTAGCACATGGAGACTCCTGGCGAAATGCCGATTCGCCGACCTTGACCAAGTCGTCCGGCTCGACGGCCACGTTCCTCTTCTGCTTCTCGACGTTGTCTTTGAAGGCCGTGAACTCGGCCTTGAACCCCTCGAAGCCCTCCAGGACCTTCTTGGCCTCGGCCTCGACCTGCTCGCGCTTCCCGCGCTCGGCCATGAGCTCGGCGCGGAGGCTGCTGATGGTTTGCGCCTGGTTGTCTGTCTTGGCGCCCGTGATGTTCGCCTCGAGGCTCATCCTGGCGATGGCCTTGTCTGTGTCCTCCTGGTCGAGGGTCAGGTTCATCAGGGCGTCGACGAGCTGCGTCGTCTCCTGGTTGACGATCTGGCCTACTTCCTGCAGGCGCGCGACGAGCTCGTTGGCCTCATGGCTGGACACGCCGGGCATGCGTCGGAGGGCATGCTGAGCCTTGACGAGAATGTCTTGAGTGTGTCGGGATTTCTCATAGGCTGGCTATTAACGAACGGTTAGCGACGCGTGATCAATGCAAGGCAAGCGCTTGATGCTCCGAGTCTGAGACTCGAGTGACTGGGGTCGGACGAAATCAAAGGACGGGGATACCTACGTGGTTGTGAGCCATGTGCTTGATCCTCTCCGTGCGCGCAGCCCCCGCGAGGGGAGTCGAAAAGTCCACGGTCAACATGCCGTGGCCCACTACAGAAGCCGCCAGTGGTGGCGTTTGAAGCTCCGACGGTGGTGGCTCTGGAAACATGAGACTCTCCTCAGACTGCTGGCTTGACGCGGGCGTTCCAGCGTCAGTCATCCTGCTCAGACTCGATGAAAGAAGAGCCCAGGGCACTGAGGGCGGACCTGCGTCGGGCTAACGGCCGACAAAAAGCGCCGCAAGTTGCTGGAAAAACTTCAGACGGAAGAAAAGGAGCCTATCTTGGCCCGCACCGACAAGTCGAAAGTTGTCAAGCTGTCAATAAATCGAGGGAGACAATCGCCCAGGCTCCCTTGGCAGGTGGCTGCAGCAAGTTACAGCAAGTTAGTGAAAGCTTTCGGAAGAGAGGCGATGGGACAGCACAGCTAATCAATAGCAAGTTGCGTGTTGAGCGCAGGAAATGAACGGGAGACTTGCAGGATTCCGAGTCTTTAACGCGGGGTGATATTCGCATAGGCCGGGCAAGGGGCAGCGAGTTTCCTCGAACCAAGTTGAAGAGTTGAGTCGAAACCAGACTACGCCTGCGAGGAGAGGAAGAATAGAGGAGTCGAGCCTAGGAAGAGAGTAAAGGGTGTGTCGACGATGGTTGTTGCCCGGGAATATCTCGCAGCTAGCACGCGCCGTTGGTAGGAATGTGAGAGATGCGCCCGAGGAACAGCGGATGATGGGTTCGAGGGAAAGGATGATGAGAGAGGGAAAAGAGGACCGGTGCTGCGTGCCCTAACGGAGTCATAAATACTAGGGCTGTGTACAGCTGTGGCCGCCGGCTGCGTGGCAACCTGGAAAACCAGGAGGCGGAGGCTTTTCTCGGCTACGGTGCTGGCCAACTGGCAACTCTTGTCAGGTAGCAACGTAAAGACACGTGGGGAGTTTCCACGGAAACAGGCAAGCCACGGACGGGAGAACCATCGCTCGGAGGGACGGCGAGACTTACCGAGAGCCAAGGAGGAGGTACCGTAGGAGCGATGGGGGACGGTCCGCGAGCTGAGGAATTCACAGGTGCCGAGTGCGAGAGGCGTAATCAGGCGCCAACCACATCAGCCCAGGACAGGCGGCTGCGCACATATTTTGAGTGGACACGAGGCGGCAGAAGCGAGCTGAGTCCACGGGTCTGTGAAAGTCGAGGACCGGTACAGGGGAAGAGATGGCATACGCCAGAACTCGTCCGGGTCCCGGATCAAAAGGCGAAAGATCTTCAGCCGGTTCCTCGAAGGGAGAGTGGAGGAATGCCTTCTCTACAACACCGTGATCCCTTGATTGCAATATGTTGCCCGAGATGTCCAAAGCCAGGGTAGCGTTCTGGCAATATCGACCCAACTCGAGGAGCACAGGCGGCTACCAGGCGGCGCAGGCTCAGGGGCAGTGAAAAGTGAAAAGGACCGGCGCATTGCCACGTGTTGCGGTGAATCCCGCAGCGAAATCTGCTGTCGACTTGCTCCGCGGTGCCACGAATTGCGAGCAGTCCTCTACGGTGACATTGGAGCTGTCTGTCGAGCAGCACAGGGAGCAGCGCTGGGGTTGTCGAGCTCGACACACATCTGGGACCCCGTTAGCCTGATCAGCAGAAGGATGGGATGGAAGCATTGTACCGGTAACCGAAGGCATTTCGGCAATCAACTTGTTCAACCACTTGCTCCAACCTCTGCGCCAGCAATCGTATCGGTTCGTCTAGCACACGTCACAATCGCCGGCCAGCATGTACAATGTAACTACTCTTCCATTTATTTCCATAGAAGACCCTGAAGAACCCTGGAGTATCCTAGCCTACAGCTCCGTAGCTACCCTGGAAAGCAGATTCCTTCATGGCCAATAGAGACGACGTGACTTTTTCCTGAGCATTCGTACAGACATCAATGTGGGAACTTGTGACCTGGTCACCGTTCAACCGGGGTTTTGGGGCAAAAGTTTGCGGTTTTTGTTTGGGCGGTGCTGTTTCAGCAATGGTCCGGGTGAGCAGGGCGTAGATAGAGAACCTGAGACGTGAGGTCTAGCCATTTAGTACTTCATCAGGACGTGGGTAGGGAAGCCATAGCATCTGAGAAAAAAATGTTAAGATCGGCCACGGACGATGGAGTGTTGGCAGGTGTGAGAATCGGACGAACGATGTGTGTGTGCAAGACACGCGAGCGTAGAATGCGCACGGACAAGCGTCAGGGTGTGCTGAGCACGGCAAGGCTTAGCGAGAGCTTCGAGGCGTTCTGGATTGGACACTACAAACCTGTCGAAAACCTAGATATAGCCTTGAAGGCATCGCGAGTCAACCAGCATCATGAGAGTTAGATGGCTCGGGTTCGCGAAAAGAGGCTGCTGTAGACTGCGTCCACAACAGGCGACGCGTTGATCATGCGGCCGCCAAAGTATCGTCCGTTGAGGCCTTTAATGGCGTTCTCGCCACCCTGGACCTTGTCAAATTTGAGGTAGACGTCACCCTTGGAGTTGGCGTCGAGGGAGATGTGGACGACGTGACCGTACCGCTTCTCGGCTTCGTCTCGAATATCATCCTCGAGCTCCTTGACCCAGTTGTCACCCTCCTCGCTAAGAACACGTATTAGAGATAGGTCACGCACGCAATCATGGTAAGAGAACTTACTCCTCGGGATCAAACATGTTGCGTAGGACCACACAGCGACTAGCCATGTTAACATTAACGGGAAGCGGCTTCGTCTCAGTCTTTGGCTTGAAAACCTGGGCCTCATCTTTGCCAGTAGAAGCCTCGTCGGTGCGGGCAAGTTTGCGCATGAGCGCATCGCGACTGTAGTTGTTGAAGTTAACGCCGGCGACATCGGAGTCGTCCAAGGCACCCCCACCCCCAGTGCGGTCATTATCGCGGCCGCCAGCTCGGTCGAAGGCAGATGCTGGGCCACGGCCACCAGCACCTGAAAATGCGGAGCCCTGGAAGTTTGCATTCTGGCCCTGACCTCGGTTCGAGTTGGCCGAGTCGGGGCCAGATCGATCATTCCCCAGGCCGACACGGATTGGTCGACCGGCAAGCTCGAAGCCGTTCATCTTCTCCAGTGCCTCGCGGGCATTCTGCGCCTCCTTGTACCTATTTCACGTGTCAGCGTACGATTTCAGTGATGAGGATGAAGCTTCTTACTGGACAAAGCCGAAACCCTTGCTACGCTTGTTGTCATCCAGCTGAAGCTGAGCAAAATCGAGCTCGCCAAAGGGCTCAAAGACAGCTTCCAGATCCTCTTGGGTGACATTAAAGTGGATATTGCCGATATAGAGGCGGTGGAAGGACGTAGCGGCATTGGCACCGCTGCCCGAATCCTCGGTCTTGCGGACTTGACGATTCTTCTCAGCTTCGGTGACGCGAACAATGATAGGGATGCCCTCGAGGAGTCGGCCTGTTAGTTGAAGTGCCTTCTGCACAGACTCTTCGTCCTTGAATTCAACATAGCCGACTCTGTTAAAGGCGTTAGCGAACTTGAAATGGTTAAAAAGGACAGGAAGGCTGACCCTTTGGATCTGCCGCTGACCCGGTCTTTTACGATCTGGGCTTCGTTGACTGGTCCAGCGTGCTCGTCGAAGAATTTCTTGAGCCTTTCGGTGCGAAGGCGATTGGCGAGCTGCTGCACGAAAACGGTGCGGCGGTCTCTCTCATCCTCGTTCAGCTGGGGAGTGCGAGAACGACGCTCGCCACCTCGGCCCTGCTCTGTCGAGCGACGATCGAGGCGGTCATTGCGGTCGCGATTCTCGTAGCGATCTCGGCGCTCTCGATGATCGCGGTCGTCGCGGGGGTTGTTATGGCGGCGAGGGGAGCGTGACCGGGAGCGAGAGCGATTTCGTCCGCGTCCGCGTCCGCCGCGATAGAAATCCCCATCTCTCCGGGTACGTGCACTGTAGCCTCGGCGGCTGTCACGACTTCCGGGTCCTCCAATGCGGCTGCTGTTGCTACCAGAGTCGCTGCGGGCGGCGTCCTCGTCTCGGTGATCAGGGTGACGGCGGTCGCGAGCATCACGGTCCCGAGTGCGATTGTCATCACGTCCACGGTCGACGTCTCGCTTCGAGCCGTTCTGTCGGTTGGTAGCACCGGTGTCAGTGCCTTTCTCCTCTCCATTCTTGACTGCGTGCTGGTCGTTGGCTTGCTTTTCAGCAGCCTCCAGCAGGGCCTCGACATCCAGATTCGACATGGCTGCCAAGCACCTAGGAGATGGCCTGCTTCAACGTTAACAACGGGCTCCACAGCAGACCCCCCAAGAAACAAAAAAACTGCTGGCGATGAGTGAGCGGGCTGGTGTTGTAGCTTGATGCTTTGGATGCTCCAGACGGATGATGCTGGGGTTGAAGTCGGGGTCAAGTCGAGCGAGATTGAGGTTGAAGATTGTTTGGTTGCAGGTGGAAACTTGGGGAACTTGGCGATCGAGTGGGTGAAAACGGAGTTGAGCGCCATAAAAGTGGGCGCCTGGGTGCAATGCCAGGTGTGTGTCACGTGAGGCGCGATCGGAGGATCAGGCAAGTCGTACGAGGAATCAACGGCTCGGCGGACTGCTGTGACTCAGCCAACAGCTGTAGTGCAATTCGGGGCATCGGTGTGCATTGCAACAGTGTCAAAGCTGGGGAGCGCGCCATCGTGAGGGGGGAAAAGTATCTTGGAAATTAATAGTATTTAGTGCTCCGTACAACGAGCGGCATCGAGCCTCTCAACCTCCAGCTTCCCCAGGTCATCATTATACATAGTACCGCTGCCAAGTACTCGATTCAAGTGTGTTGTATGCCAGCATCAAGCTATTATTAGTTCTCGTTGTCATCCTGGACGTTGCCAAACGAGTGTCCCAAACTCCGTGCCAAACCAAGCCGCCGCTGTAAGCGGAGAAACGAAAGAGCGGAAGCCGTACAATCCATTCTCGGAGGCGAGTCTCAGATTACTTGGTCTTGATGAGGGGCTGCAGCTCGGTGCCGAAGATCTTGTCCCAGAACTTGCTGGTGACGCCAAAGCCGAGCTCGTAGTCGAGGAAGTGGTGCTGGAGATGGTACTTCTTCAACTGCTTGTACCACAGAGGAAGGTTCTGGTGGTGGAGGAAGTAGTGCGTCATGTCGTAGCAGATGTAGCCAAAGATGCCACCACAGTACACGGCAGTGCCGGCATACCAGTTGTAGCTGAAGACGGCTTGGGCCAGCTTCCAGAAAGGCGTGGCCAGGACAAGGAATAGCGCGGGCGGCATGACCAGGCGGTACTTGTCCATGGGCAGGTAGTGGTGGATGCCGTGGAGCAGGAAGTGCGCCGTGATGCCAACTCTGTTGTCGGGGAGGTAGCTGCATGCAAGTCAGCCAGCGAACGCAGAATGAAGCGGCACGGGGAGTCGACATACTCATCGAGATGAAACAAGAATCGGTGCAGGCAGTACTCTATGAACGTCCAGAGGAACAAGCCGAAACCCCAGTAGGAGGCGGTAGTGGTGACGTCCTTCAAGCCCTGGCCAGCGAGATAGGTGCCGTAGAGGACGCAGGGCATCCACAGGGTGGGGATCATCCACCACGGCGTCTTGCTTAAAGGCTCCAGGAAGTTTCCAAACAGAGGCGCGGATGCGCCTCCCTTGTAGTGGCGCGGGCGGTGGACTTGGTCCAGGTAGAACTTCTTGCTGAAGCCCCCAAACCAGATCTGGGGGAAGAGTGGCCGGCTGAGGTCCAGGAACTTGTGCCTCTCGTAGTCGTTGTTGAAGTCCGTCTCCTTGCTCAAGTCCTCCTCGCAGGACATGCCGGTTCGGGGATGCACCCAAGTGGAAGGGTCGGTCTCGGCATTCACTGGCTCTTTGGCTGACCCGTTGGTTGACCCGTTGGCGGCCCCGTTGGCCTCACCGTTCAGGTGACCGGCAGATCCGTTAGCGGCATTCACGGCCTTTTCAGGCGCGACGAAACCAACCAGGGATTCGTCGAGAACTTCGTACGCCGCCTCCGAGTGAGGGTGCGAGGTCGGGTCCTTGAGAATGTCCTCGACATCCTTGCCGGCGTATTCGAGGAGAAGGTCGCCACCGCCGGGATGGTCGTCGACGAACTCGGTGACATCGTAGACCTTGGTCCCGATGGTGACAAAGCACGACGCGCCCGAGGCGTGCGCTTCCACCTCGGCGCGAGTAAACGTCGGCAGCGTCCTGGCTGGCATCGCGATGTCGTGGGCTTCGGCAGGCTCGGAGATGGAAATCAGTGCAGGCGGGGCGAGAATGCGGTACGCAAAGCGATTGCTCGATGCGACGACGTGTAAAAAGGGGATCAGGCCCTCTTGGCAAAGGATGGAAGGCGAGCGCGACGCCAGCGGCAGGTCGAATGGAGAGCAGAAGATGGTCAAAAGCACGGTTTGATTCCAAGGGTCGGGGGAGGTATTAATGGGAAGGGCGCGCGGACGTGAGATGTATATCAGGAGGTCGAGTCGATCGAGGTCGCAAGGTTTTCTAATGAGGAAATGCTCGAAGCGTCTTAGTGGTTCGACGTCCCCTAAGATCCGGAGACCAGCCAGGCGGAAGCCGAGCAGCCCAAGTGGGCTCACTTCGCGGGCTGAGCAGCCCACCGCTCGCTGTAATCCGTACAGTGTGCTCACTGTGGCGGCCCCTCCCCACCCGGAACACCTGGCTCGATCGCGCCAACATTGCCTGGTGCATGATGGCTGTCGGAGTCGTCGGGCAAAGCCGAGGCTCCGTTTGTTGTCCTGGTGCCTGCAGTTGCCGCTGCGTAATCATAACAACTCCGCTCCATGGGTAATAAGGGGCGCTGCATTACGCAGCATGGACCCGGGCAAGCCCATCATATAAGTTGTATTATAGTGTGGGCGGGTAGCAGAATTGAGGCATACTCGCATGAAGTGCCTGGCCATACCTTGGGCGCGATGTTTGCTGCCTGAGCGCCTGGCTGCCTCCGCCTTGCACCCTCAATGGGAACCGATGTTTCAACCTGTACAATACACGATGGGGCAGGGAATTGACATATATCTAGACCTGTCTGCTCGAGCGGCTGGTTCACCGACAGGGTTGCGTTGACCTTCTATGGACTGTCATCACCAGCATGTGATGTTTCCTTTCCTCTCTTTGAAATGCAGAAGCAAAAGAGCTGGGTTGGGCTGGGCCGGGCTGGGCTGGAACTGGACGAGGAGCCACTGCAGCCTGTTATGGCGTTTGTCCAGCACGTCGCCTCTGAGAAGTTCCTGTGCGGGGCATTCTCTAGTATGGAACAAAGAGGCCTGTCCACGCCGGCTCCATCATCTATCTGCACATCCACCCCTCAACGTCAATTCTGTCTCGGGGTCACTGCGAAAGACCGCGGCAGAGCCTCAGACGCAATCAGCCTTTTCCCTCTCGCCGGGCGCCCATCTCCCATCCTCTTTCCGTCCCTCCCCCGCCACAGGGCTACGCCATGTCGTCATTCCGTCTGTCGCGGGGCACCTGGCTGCTTGTGCTCTGCGTGGGCCTGGCCCTACTGCCAGGTAAAGCAGCTGCGTTTGGAGCCGGAAACATTCCGTCGATCGCACAGGTGCGTGCTACAGCGTTTTATTCCTGGTACATTGTGTGAAGCCGTCACTAATGCGTGTGTGGTGTAGGTCGAGGGCCACAACTGGCGCCATGGAGGTAGAACCACTGTACGCGACCCAAAGGCAGCTTCCTGACGCGCTTGACAGACATCGAGGACATGCTCGAGAGCATTGCTTTCCTGCACGGCAAGAAATGGACGTCGATGCTCATCAAGCGGACCTACTTTGGCAACTGGCTGCGCGACTACTCGCAGGCCGTAGACGTGGGTAGCTTGAAGGGGGTCAACGCCGCCACGATTCGCATTCTGGTGAGAGCTCAACGTCCAATAGCCTATGCCATGTCTAACGAGAGTCAAGGTTTGGGTCCTCTCGTTCATGGCTTTTGGCTATGCCACCGATGAGTTCGAAGTCACCGAGGAGCGCCTCGGCTGCTACCGTCCCGAGGAGCACATCGACAACCCCAAGGGCTACGCAGACGGCTTGGACGCCCGCAAGTTCGACCCACGCCTGCGCGGTCCAGTCGACCCTGTCGAAATCGAGATCGATCCCAAGACCGGAATGAAGAACTACATTTCAAACGAGAACGGGAATTGGGCAACCAGCGCGGCGTACCTCGGATATAGCTTTGCACGCAGCATTCACTTCGGCCGACTCTACACTTGCGGAGCTCAGGGCAAGGGCAAAGACGAAAACTTGTGCGAGGCACTCAGATGCCTTGGGCAGGGCCTACACTGCATGGAGGACTTTGGCGCCCACAGCAACTACTGCGAGTTGGCCCTTCGCGAGCTCGGATACCGCAACGTCTTCTCCCACTGCGGAACGCAGGCAGAAATCCACATTCAGGGGAAGAAGGTCTACCCCATCGTTACGGGCACATTCGGCGCCGTCGACTTTTTGCATTCTGTCATCGGCGAGGCAAATGACCACTTCACCCAGTCCGAGGTGGATGAAGTCGACGTTGCGCTCAAGAACGCCGAGTCCTCGAGAAGTGGCGGTGGATCCAACTCCAGGGGTCTCTTCGATGGCTCCGGGTCAACCGACTTCATATCTCTTGTTGCCAAGTTGCCAGACGTGGGGACCGGTTTTGCCGACCAGGCCAGGAGCCTCAAGGCCGCGTCCGAGGCCCAGGAGCCTCAATGCCGCGTCCGAGGCCCAGGAGCGGGCGAACCAAAGTGAAGAGCGCACCCGGGCCGGGGACAACGTCAACGTCGTCCCTGGCATGAGCCCCAACTTCGACCCGGTCAAGGTCGCGGGGCAGATTTACCCCATTCTCCAGTTCCGGGACAAAATTGTCAAGGCCATCAGCCGAGGCATCGCCAAGATCCCTGGCCTCGAGAAGCTGCTCGAACACATCAGCGAGACGCTCACGGCCTTTGTGCTAGGTCTTCTCGCCCCCTTCATTCGACCCATCATCAAGCAGGTCTCAAAGGTCCTAAAGGATGGTTCGTCTGGTATCATCAGCGCCAGCTCCAACTCTCAGCTGGAGCCGTGGGACAATCCCCGCTGCTCCGACCCGACGCACTCGATGCTTTCCAAGGACCACTTCACCAACATTTTGAACTCGTGCGCCGGTCGAGTGGCCACCACGATCCTTCAATACGCCGTGCCGTAAGTCTTCCTCGCTCATCTACGTTGTCGGACTATCTTCTGACTGTTTCAGGCGCATTCTCTTTGCGTGGGAGAACCCCAACGTTCCCGTGGATGAGGTTGTCAACGACGTCCTCCGGGCATTCCACCACCCTGCTCTCCGCAACGAGAGCATCGAGATCCAGAGAGACATGTTCAAGACGGTCAAGAGGTGGGCGGACGAGCACCCTCGGCGCAACCAGCTCGACCAGCTCCTGGGGTCCGAGTCCGTCAAGAAGGGCAAGAACCACGTCCTCTCGCAGCAGAGCAAGGATGGCGGCGGCCACGGCCACAGCCACGGCGGCCATTCGCATGGCCCGGGGGAGTTTATGAGTCAACTGGGCCACGGCAAGGTCGCCGGGTCTCTCTGGTCCCAGGTGCGCACGCGTGACCTCAACTCCATGGAGGGCCGTGACGGAGATGCCGCGGCCAACTACGTATCCAGCTCGCCCGCGCCTCCGTCGAGCCAGCGGCCCACGAAACCGAGCTACAGCTACGGAGAGAGCGCGTCGTACATGAACCAGGGGGAGAACCTGCAGGCAGGGCCTCAGGGCGGATACAGCGGGCCCTCGCCTCAGCCCGGCTCGTTCTACTCTGGGTACAACCAGGGGCCTCCGCCGGGGCTTCCCCAGGGATACGGCGGGCCCCCTCCCCCGGGAGGACAGTGGGGAGCTTCGGGCCCGCCTCCCCCTCAGGGGTACGGCGGTCCCGGCTACGGCGAGCCTCCGCCGCAGTACCCTCCCTACCAGCAAGGACCTCCTCCGCCGCAGCAGCCTCCGTCCTGGAACCCTTATCCCGGCCAGCGCCATGGTTACTGAATGCTGATACGTGTTTTGTCTGGAAAGCCTTGATCCGGGGCCAAGGACGGGGAGTTGTGGGGTTGCGAGAAAGGGCACGGGGTGTATCTTGCGGAAGCGGCAAATCTGATGTGAAAATGTTGTATCTATCTGACGAGTTCGACATGCCCATTACTGCGCGTTCATGATGCAAACATAAATGATCGAGCCCATGGAGGCTGCCATGTTTTAAACTCCCGGTGCCATGCTATACAATGACCACACTTGTGCGGGGGGCGGTTCTTGTCGTCCCCGCTTCTGATTCATAGAAAGCGTCCTCATATCGATCGTCTCTACCGCCATGTCGACTCACGTCTTTGCCCGCCGCGGATCCAGGGCCTCGGCGCGCCGGATTTCGCGAATCTCCTTGGTGCCCATGCCGCCGAGGCCGCCCTCGGAGCGGCGCTCCCAGCCGCCGAGGCGGACGACCTGGCAGGTGGCGTTGTCGCCGTCGCGGGAGACCTCGGTGGCGTACTCGACGACGTTGCGGGCGCCCTCCTCAGGGGTGGGGGCCTCCTTGACGACGTCGACGATCTCCTGGTCGCTGAGGGTGCCCGAGACGCCGTCGCTCACGAGGACGAGGAAGGAATACTGCGCGGGGCCCAGCTCGACGCGGGTGATCTCGGGCTCGGCGGAGACGCCGATGCGCTTGCTCTTGATGTCGCCGAAGGCGCGGCTGTTGGCGAGGCCGGCGATGCGCTCCTCGCCGAAGCTGTCGCCCGAGACCATGGAGCCGGCGGGGGCGTAGCGGCGCAGGCGCCGGCTCTCCGTCGGCGTGCTGGGGTGGTGGTCCGAGGTGAGCGGCTGCGGGAGGCCCGTGGCCGTGTCGCACAGCAGGATCCGGCTATCGCCTACGTGGGCAACGAGGAGCGTCGACTGCGCGCCGGGGTGCCAGAACGGCGCCGGGGTCGGCGTCGAGATGAGGGCCACGGACGCCGTCGAGCCGCCCTTGAACCGCGTCGCGCCCCCGATGCCGTGGCCGGACGGCGTGGTATGAGGCGCCCCAAGAATCTCATCGTTGTTAACTGGGATGTCGGAGTCGTCGGGGTCGGCCTTTCTCGCCTGGGCGGAGACAAAGTCGAGGTCCGCGCGCAAAAAAGCGTACGTGAGACTTGATTCCGCTGTGATCGGCGAGTCTTCGCTCGCGCCCTCTTGCGTGTTAAAGTGCTCCGGGTTGAATCGCCTGAAGTAGCCGCCGACGGTATCTCCGTACGCCTTCAACAGGTCTTTCTCCAGCTGGATCGCCTTGGAGTGGTCCTGGACTTCGGCGGGGACCGACTCTTCGCTGGCTAAGGGTTTTCCGTGCTTCAGGTGCTGGACCGCACCGTTTTCGTCGCGATAAGGTACCCTCATGTCGTCTTTCACGTCCTCCGGTCCCTTCATGTCAACGGAATCGAGCACCCGTCCCTTATCGGCCGGTTTTTGCGCCGATGAGCCGCCGTGCATTTCGCGTCCCGGCTTCTTCTTGCGGAGGCTGCTCTGCAAGCCAAAGGCGGTCGCGGCCTGTTCGATGTAACCATGCAGCTCATCGCGCAAGAAGTGAGAGCACTGGGTGCCTCCATGTCCATCGAATACCGCAAAGTAGAATATCTGCGGGTCTCCAGACGCGCTGTCCGCGGGAGTAGCCTCTCCCGGCTTCTGCTTGACGCTCACGGGCGCTCTCTTGGAGAAGGCCGGGATGTTGATGATGCCGGCCTGGTCCGCATCTTCGTTATACGGTCGGCTTCCTCGAGCGCAGAAGGATCCGAAGTGGTGTTTGGCGCGCCTCAGCGGTATTCTGACGACCGTCAGGTCTCTGCTCGGCATGTTTGGCAGAGCCACGGCTGGGGAGGACCCGGGGCCCGGAATATGAGGGGTCGAGGCATCGCGGGGCAGCTTGTGGCCGGGCCCCGCCGAGTGGTGCGAGTCGGGGTGAAGAGACGAGGACGGGAGGTGCGTGACGAAGTAGGTGTGAAAGTGCCGTCGGCCTGACTGTTGTATGTAGCCTCGCGACGAGAGGGCAGACTCGGGAGATGCCACGGGCGAGGAGGCGGATAGCCAAGCCCGATCAGCGGGGGCGGCCGCCGCGGGGTGCGCGAAAGGCTGCGGTCTGCCCGTCGCGGCGGTCGCAGCCTGTCCGGGCAGCGTCGAGGAGGCTTCATCCAGCGAGGCGACCGGTGGACTTGGATGTACGGCGAGCAGCGAGGCCGACAGCGGCAGTATCGCGGAGGCGTCGCCAGAGAGCTGTGCCGCGGCCCGAGTTGCGGCGCGGCCAGCCCTCTGCGCGAAAGATGCCATTGCTGCTGGGGGTTTGCAGCTGTCAGGCGGAGAACGCGCGCCCGAGCCTCAGCATCCCTCGCGGAATCGCAACGCGGTGTGCTCGCTGCGTGCCGGGTCCATGGACTTGACGTCGGCAGCGGAGGGGGTCGTCGGCCGAGGGTCGGGGGAAAGGCGAGGCGGGTGATCGGATACAAGCGGCTCTCGGGGCAGGAGATGCGCAGCTGTCAGATGCGCGCTGGCGAGTTCGGGATCGCAGCGCACGAGACGAACGAACGGATAGGCGATCTCGGGAACGCCGTGTGCAGTGGGAAACAAGGTCGGCGGCCGCAGTTGCAGGTGGTGGTGGTGGTGCGAGGACGAGGATGGACGCTGCACGATGAGGTTTTGTTGGGTCCGGTGGGTAGTTGCGGCGCAGGTGGCCCAACACGGCAGGCCTGTGAAAAGTGCTTCGAAGTACGATACAGGATAGATAATGCAGTACGAAGACTCATACGGACTAGTACGGCTACGGAGTGCCCGACGTCGTCACCGCCAGCGCTTCCAGGGGCGCGTGTGCTTGGCTGAAGCGGGCCGCTAGATCGTGGCGCTCTGCTGATGACCTCCCCCTGTCCTGTCCGCGATTTAGGCGCCCAACGTTCCACTGACATCCGAGCTGTCTGTATCCATGGATGCCTGCGTAAGCTGGCCTTTCTTCCAGCATGCTCCCAATTCCCTACCTTATTCCATGTCATGTTTGGCCAGCAGACGTCATCGTTTGAGCAGCTGTTAAACCGGCCTCGCCGCAGTGCGTGGCGCGAGTTCCTGCGCGCGCCCTGCGTCTTCATCGCCCAGCAGCTCTACGCGTGGCAGAGGCGTGTCCCGGCCGAGCCTCTGGCCAACCCCGTCTCCGTGGTCTGCATCTCGGACACCCACAACAGCCAGCCGACGGTACCAGACGGTGATGTTCTGGTTCACGCGGGAGATCTCACTCAATGCGGCACGTTCGAGGAGCTCCAGGGCACGCTGTCATGGCTAAGTAGCCTGCCACACAAGCATAAGATCGTGGTTGGAGGCAATCACGACATCCTGCTCGATGTCCGCCGTGACGACCCGGCCGGCAGTGCGGGATCTCAGCGAGAACAACTAGCCTGGGGTGATATCATCTACCTGAACGACGAGTCTACGACTATCACCAGCTCCAACGGACGCCGGCTGAACGTCTATGGCAGCCCCAAGTCACCGAAGCACGGCAACTGGGCATTCCAGTATCTGCGTTCAGAAGACGTTTGGACCGGCAAGGTCCCGCAAGACCTGGACATTCTCATCACACACGGCCCGCCTCGAGCCCACCTGGATCTTCTCAATCTTGGCTGTGTCCACCTCCTCCGAGAGCTTTGGCGCACCCAGCCAGTGCTTCATGTCTTCGGCCACGTCCACGAAGGGTATGGCAGCGAGTGGTTGAATTTCGACAACGTACAGCAGGCGTATGAGCGTGTCGTTTTAAGCAGGGGCGGCATGTTTAATTTATTGCGGGTCGTCCGGGAGTTCATTTGGAGTCTCTTCATGCCGGTCAAGGAGGCGCGATGCAGGCTGGTAAATGCGTCATCTGTTGGTGGCCTCAGGGACGATCAACGCAGGACGCCTTTCAAGGTGTTTATTTGAGACGTGATGCTTCAAATTAGGTCCATCATATTCCACAGAAAGTCTTGCCGAACGACCAATGGTGAAGAACACGAGTCTTCCAGCTGAGTAGCTGCCGAAGCAACGAAACTACACAAACAATACATGAGGCTCATCGGCGATGATGTTCATCTTGAAGAATCCCGGGCTTCTTGTGTTCTCAGTGGGCTCCTTGCCCGTGTAATCAGGAATGACTAGTGTTTTGTCCAACGCGGGCACCTTGGTTGACCATTGTGGTATCTCCTCCAGTATGACAGGCTTGGCTTTCAGTGCCTTCTCGGCCTCGATCCCAGCAATTATGGCTGGGCTCCCTCGCGGCAACCCGCGCTCAATCAAACGGTTGAACGCCGCCACCAGGTACTGCGGGAGAACGGCAAGAATAGCGTATCGTGCAGGGTCGGGGTCCTCGGGGTCAGGAATGTCCTTGACGGCCCATGATGGTTGGTTGAAGAAGAATTCAATCTCTGAGCGGAGCCCAATGGTATAGCCAACGACGAGGTACTCGTACATGCGATACAGCGACGCCTCAGATCCAGGCCCTTTGGTCAATGCCGGTTGTTCAGAGCGCTCAGCCCGGTGCTCCAATAGCCATGTGAGGCTTGGGGGATTCTCTGTCGAGAAATGCGCCTTTCGTCGGAACAGCCTGGTGAGAAACGCAGGTACTAGGAACATGGTGGGTGAGGCTGGCTTCGCAGCCTTGAGCTGGCAATGAGGCGACAAGGGTCAACCTCAAGCTGCAGCAATACAGAATGGCGCGGCGGCTGACAGAAGAACAAGAATGGATTTGGGGTTGCGTTCTGTTTGAGTGAGCGAAAACCACTGGCAGTTGGTGACGGGAATCTCTGTGGTCTTGGACGTTGGTTCCAGCAAGTTTCAGGCTGCAGTCAGGGCGGCCGATTATAACTCGAACACGTGATGGCAATGGCCGTGGCCAGTGGCCTCCGAGGCTGGAACACTGCCAAATATAACTCCTTTAGAACACCCAGAGAATGGAGATCAAGCCACATGGCCATCAAATGAAGCCATATCCCGTTGCTACGTCTTAGTGTTGACTTTGATAATGTTGTTGGCCGCAACTCGACCTCAACCGTGCGAAACGACGATACAGGTTGACCGTTTGGCGGGCAGTGGACTTCATGGGTTCGACAGTATGACTTGAGCGACGCTGTCGAGTACCTCGGTCGGCACTTGGCAAAATCCAGGGCCAGCAGCGTCTCACGCAGGACGCTACAGGACTGGTTTGCGCAATATTCTTTGCGCTGGACTGCTAATACTGAGGCTGTCCTGTCGAGAGTTGCTCAAGACTATGCAACTCGCTTTGGGGGAACACATTCAGTTATCTCCTGAGTGTGTATTTGCCGTATTTGGCTGCAGCTTATGTTCTAGGGATGAGAGAGCTCGAGAAAGTCCCCTCAGCTATGCATTTGTAGCAAACAGTTGTTGTAGTATTGCGTTTCTGACTCTCACTTGCTGCATCGATGTCTACGTGTAGGTAGTAGTGTTCTCTCGCTGAGCACGCTTTCAGGCTGTGGTGGCAAACTGGTACACCACCTGCACAGTTTGAGGCTATGAGCTAGCTGTCGCTGCGCCTATACTTCATGAGGTGTTCACTTAAGCTTTCGATACAAAAGGGCTAGTATTAGTCAACTACTACGACATTTGAAGAGAGAGAACACTTCGTGATATGCCTGATAGCGTGACATTGTGTCCGGACTAGGACTCCCAGCTTCATGCTATGTCACACAACCCGGTCAGCAATCCCCAATATGTGTAAGCAGAAGCTCACCCCGCATACACACACTCGACATGTTGCTCGTACAAGTCCCGAGATCACGCTTGGGCATACATCGGGCACAAATAACCCAGGACAACTCCGCCTGTCGACGCTTTCCAGACTTCATTGTAAGCGCTTGGAATCCCGGGCTGCCATCCACTGATACTTCCTACCCGCAGCATAAGTATCCGTCATGGCCGAATTTATAGTCGGGACTACGCTCGGAGCTGCGGGCCTCGTGGCAGGCTTCAAAGGCGCCCTGGATGGGTTCAACTTGCTGGCCGACATGTTTGCGTCAGACACCGGCCTCGCTTTCGCCTCTGTGCAATACAACGTCGAGATGATCAAATTTCAGGAATGGGGCCAGCGCCTCAACATTGAGGATGCGGCGAAGTCCCTATTGAAGGGGGAGTCACACACAGTACAGGACATCGTCGGACGGATCATTGTGGAAATCCTCATAACACAGGAGATGGTTGGGGAAGCGTTGGTCGAAAAGTATAAGATGGCGGGCATCAAAACGCCATCGGGGCAGCACATCAGCAGCTTCCAAGACAAGACCAAGTGGATTGCGCACATCAAAGGCGAACGGGCAAAGATGAAACAAGGCCACAGGTTTAGCTGGGTGGCCCGGGACCAGACTAAGCTCACTGAGCACCTCTCGAGGCTGTCCAAGCTGAACGAGGATCTCGAGAGCCTCGTGCGGCCAACCGAATTCAACGAGGTCCGAGTCGTTGCCGCCGTCCTGAACGGGCTCGATAAACGGCTGTCGCTCGCCCCTCTTGAGCAGAGTGAGGGACGCCCAGAAACGCTGCTGAGTTTGTCGGCGCTCCTCAAGAAAGTTCAGGAGGAGGACGCCAGAGTCGCGGCAAACCGAGTCCATCACATCGACTCTTCCTCCCTGACGATGTACAGCGACACGAGCGCAGGTACAGGAAGATGCCTCGGTAGTTACGAACCTCCCGGCCACTTCCCCGAGCAGGTGTTGCTGGAGTGGAAGGGGATCGAAGCCAACAGCACCGCAAAGGGCGAAATAGTCACCCGTATCCGGGCACTCGGGGCCGTTTTGGCCACGCCAAACTCTCCCCAGTTCCATCGGCTAAGCTGTATCGGCGTTTTCGACGACGGAGAGTACGAGCAGCGCTCGAAGGGTGGCCGGAGGATCGCGCTCGTCTATCGTCTCCCGCGGGCCCTTGGTGCTACAGGACCACCTTCGTTGCTGGACTTGATAACGGCGGCCAAGGACGACCGGACTCGGCCAGCCCTAGGCGAGCGGTTCGAGCTGGCGTACAAGCTTGCGTCTGCGGTGTCGCTGTTCCACGCTGCGAATTGGCTGCACAAGTCGTTCCGCAGCGACTCCATCCTCTTTGCCTCCAACGACGCAATCACGGATCCGTACATAGCAGGCTTCCACTACAGCCGGCCTGCAGCAGCCACGTCGATCGAAAGCAGGCCCCTGGATGCGCCCGAGCTGGGCCTGTACTACCACCCGGACGTCGGCCAGGGATGGACCAAAATCAGGGAAATCTACAGCCTGGGCATCGTGCTTCTGGAGGTGGCGTTTTGGCGGCCCGTATTCGAGATGAGGTTCCGTTCCATGACGACAGACCAGGTCTCGGAAGCGATTCGGAAAGACCTCGATGGGAAATTTGGCGGTGACCTTACCGGCATGGTTGGAAAGACGTTTGTTGACGTCGTGAAATGCTGTCTGAACGGATATGAAACCTTTGGGAAGAGCACGGGGAGTTCCCAGCAGGAGTCGGACGTGCTGGGGAAGAAGTTCTTTCACCACGTAGTCACGCCTCTCTCATCCATCAAGGCGTAACTGCTCTAACTTGGAAATCCTTGTGGTCATGCCTAGCAGCGCCGGCCATCATACCCTGGCTGGAAAGAGACGTATCATTCACCAGGGGGTAGACAGGAACAGAGGAGCACAAGCTAGTTTTCATATATAGGGGCACATGAAAGTTACAAGCGTCTCGTATATCGGAAACAGCCCACGCTCATTATTCTACCGGCGACTGCCATGTCGTTGATGTCGTATGGTGGTCCACAAAGTAAACGTGCCCATTCGGAGCTCTTCTCACCTCCCAGCCATCTGGCAGCGAGCCTTGGATCTCAAGTAGCTCCTGGTCTTCCAATCTTGAAGCCCTCGCCTTTGACATCCCTGTGTGCACGACCTGCATGAAGCCATCCGGAGCTGGAGACAAGGGCTTGACCAGGTTGCCGCGCTGCAGTCCCGGGTTGATGCCGCCCTGGGTGACTTGCATCGTATGCAGCTCCTTCTCGGCAATAGTTACAGACAGTCCATTTGACTGAATGTATTCCGCGACTGGCTCGTCGGCTTCTTTCTCGGAAAGCAGTGGTTCGTCTCCTTCCCTTGGCAGCCTCTGGGGCCAGTCCCCGTCCCGTGTTCGATCGAATTTCTGTGACTGCCCTGGATTCGCTTCATTAGCATCGGCGCTCAATGGCTGGCTTTAGGATATGGAGTCCTTACGGCCGATGACGCTGACATTAAAGCTGCCTTTGAATTGCCCAAGTGCGATTTTGACGCGCCAGCGATCGAGCATGTTGGCACCGCTGCCGACATCCTCTGAGCCCGCCGCAGCCAGAACTTGTATGATCTTGCGTAGGTTTTCTTCAAAGACTTCCATCTCTCTCTGTCCGCCTTGGACAATCCATCGCGGCATATCCGAGTGTTGGCGAAGGATCACCAGACCCATTGCTGTGTAGCCCGCCAATCTGCCCGGCTTGGACATTTCCAGACAGGCGTCTGCGCCATGATTGAGTAGGATCTCTATTGCTTCCAGGTTCGCACATTGGGCTGCCATGTGCAAAGCGGTCATACCGGACTTTGCATGAACGAAGTTGACCTTGTCTGGAAATGTTTTGAGCAAGAGTTTCAAGACAGTGCACTGGAGTGCCATGGCGTCTCGGTCGGTCAGCGACGGCTGTTGGCCAAAGAGGCTCTGGAAAACGGTGGTGCCGCTCATATGGACATGAAATGGAGGTTCGTCGTATCTCTTGACGAGATACTCCAGTCGGTCGACTCCAATGTCCAACTTGTAGCTCAATAACCCGCTCAGCAGCTTTGCGAAAGCAGTGAACCCGGTGATGGAGTCATGCCCCAGCAGCTTTTCTATTTCCCCATCTTGATCTGCCTGCTGCGCAATCATCTCTGCAATTTCCTTGGCTCTCTCTGCATTTGGATTCATCAAGAGGGCCCAAGTAAACGGAGTCGCACGGTCAATAGCCTGGTCATAGGGGCTGGCTCCTCGTGCGAGCAACTCTTCGGTGTACCCCGGCCACTCCTGCGTTGCTGCTGAGTGCAAAGGCCCGCGTCCACGCTCACCCATGAGGGAGATCAGCTCAGGGTATTTTCCTAACAAGAATAGGAAGATGTCCTTTGCGTTGTAGTGGATGGCGCACTGTAGAGCACTCTGCTTCCTAAATCGGGCTGTGTCCGAGAGGATGGATAGCACGTCGACCCCACGGCTCTCCATATGGCTGATGAAAAGACAAAAAGCCAAAGCGTCGCCAGTGAACACTGAAAGTGACAGCCCTGATTCTTGGCGGTTTTCCGAAGACAGCGGCAGGGCAGGATCTGCACCGAGTTCGAGGAGTGCTCGCAGTGTCCGCTCCTCGGCTGCGCGGAAGTCTGCGCGCTGAATGTAGCGACGGCCCAGCCGTACTTTCGGGATAGAATCTAGAGTCTGGTATAGAATACGTGAGAATTCACGGGTTCCTAGCTCCGTAAAGTCTGACTCTGGTGGAAGATCGTTGATGAGGCCGCCCTGGCCCACGACCTGGAGCTCAACTTCGGCCTTCGTCTTCATGCTCGTCACATTCGCCGTGTCAGACACTCCCAATGTGATATTGACAACGGAGCCGTACGCTGCAACAGCGAGAGTGAGCATGGCGTCCAAGTGGAAGGTAGCAAGCACCTGGAGCAAGACGTAGTAGTCTGAGGGGCTGATCAGACAGCCATAGCGCGCATGCAATTTCAAGAAACTCTTGAAAAGCAATGGTTTGTTCTTCAAGGCTGCCCATGCCAAGGGAATTCCTGCGCCAAGATTCAGTCTTTCGTCTCTGTCCTCAGGCCCCTGGGTGGCGACATGATCGAGCCTCGCACCTCGTTCAGCGAATAGCGGTGCCAACTGAGCCCCGTCCTCGTCATCCATCAGGGCGAGGTAGTGCGTAATTGCCATGTTCTCGCTGCTGATTTGATTGACAACGGCTCCCTGCTCATACAAGAAGTTTGCAATGTCGCAGTGGCCAGCGCGGACAGCGTAGACTATCGGCGTCTCATTGCGGTGGCTCGCTGCGTTGACGTTCGCCTTTGCATCCAGGACGAGAAACCTGATCAACTCCATCTCCCCGATCGCGGCACATATGTGAAGTGCGGTCTCGCCAACATCTTTGGCGTCTCGACAAGCCTCCACCACACTGTCCACAGCCGCAGTGTTCTGCTTGATTGGAGTGATGATGGAATCCAAGTAGGATTCAACGTGGACAGCTCGCAGCTCAACCCTCCCCCAAAAGTGACGGCGGATACTTTTCGTGGTACTGTTGTATAGCCAAGGATCAAGGTCTTTTAGGTAGGCGGAGTTTGACGCGGATCCAGCAAGCACACTTAAAGCGGCCCACAGCTTTCGCGGGACGGGGTTCTTCGGAGGGTCTTCGACAGATTGTTCCAAAGGGCAGAACATACATATTGAGTCTCGCGACCCATCGCCGCAAACGGCAGCGATATACAGCCAGTCTATGGCTGCTCGCTCGTCAAGTGTACATCCGAGACCCAGAAAGTAAGACTCGAGATGTTGAAAGCCAGATAACCAAGAGCTCGTAGTTTCTTATCTTTCCGAAGCGTCGTCCTGGAGATGCGTAGTAGGTAGTCCCAAAGCTCTTCTTCGGATGGAGTAAACTCGTCTGCAATGTCCTGTATGGTTGGGATCTGGAGCGACGCTCGCAGCCTCTGCCCGTCCTCCAGCAGCGCCTTGAACATCTGTTCTTGAAACGGCCGGCTGCAAGTTGTGTATGAAGGATTCGTGACCTAGGGAACGCATCAAGTATCTTGTCCATTGAGTTGTGAAAAGCGGTGCCTCGTACCAGTATTTCCTTGAAGCGCTCGGCAGGTGAGGAGGATCCAATGGAACCGGACCTAGGATAAAGTGAGCATATTGAACAAATGTATCAGGCGTAAAGTCCACCCACAAGTCATCCCTTTTGTTCGCCTTTGCGAACCCTAAAAAATGATTTGACAAAATATTTGAGAGTCGCTCCCTGGATCCAGGGAATGCAGAAAGGCACGCTCCGACAACGTCTCTCACAGAGAGTTCAGTACTTTCGGCGGCCACTGACCGGTATGCGAGCTGCAGTACGCTGCTCTCATCGTGGTCTCGGCAGGTCTTGTAGAGCTCCGTCAAAAGCCTCCTATCTTCCGGTCCGAGCTGGTGTGGAATATGCGGGTCGAGGAAGCCACCGCCGTAGGGAATCCACCCAGTTTCAGACCATATTGTCGTAATGACCATGCCAAATGAATACACGTCCGCAAGCTGCCAGTCAATGGCTTGTTCCTTGAGCAGCACCTCTGGTGGTTGCCATGCCGGCGTGCCCATGCCAAACTGGTTGGATCCATACGTGGCAGCCGGTGCAACTCCATTGAGGTCCGATATCTTGGCAACAAGAGAACGCGAGGGGTGTGAGCAGACGAGGATGTTTCCTGGTTTGACATCCCCGTGCACCAAGCCCACCGAGTGAATGGCTTCCAAGCCAAGGGCGACGTCAAGGCTCAAATGAGACTTTCTCAGACTCGAGCCGTACGATCGGATGTGCTGCAGACAATCCTCAAGTGTCCCTTTCATTTCGCGTCAGCGAGCCCCGGCAAAACCGCCGCCGGATTCAGACTTACCATAAGCTGCCAGCTCCAAGCCCAGGGCTGGAACCAACTCGCCTTCTTGCCAGGCGATGAAATGGAGGCTGCAAATGTTTTCGTGTGCTCGGAGATGGGGGTGACAAAACGCCTTGAGCTCTTGCAACAGCCATCTGTGCAGTTTCGACAAGTCGCTCTCTGACCTTTGATTGAGCGCGATGTTGTATCTCTTTAACGCAAAATGTGCTCCTGGGGTGGCAAGAGTTAACAACTGGATGTCATGTACTTGAGCCGAGTCTGAGTTCAATGCTCTCACCTGGCGCGTCTCTGGTGGCGAGGCGTTGGTCAGCTTCGTCTGGTTGGAACAGGAACACGCTGGAAGAGACGCCAGAGCCTAGGCCGTAGGTCTTGCTGATGTTTCTTCCCAGTTGGTCTTTATCATCCGATTGGGCTCCGTGGATCCGCGGTAAGGTGCACTGGGGGACATCGAAATGATCCACAAGCGCGAATATCGAGAAGACGTTCGTGACGAGCTCATCCCAGGGGTCTCCGTCTTCCTCGTCTGGCTGTTCAGCTAGGTTAAGCTGGCCGAGTCTCTCCTCGTTGCGTTCCGCCACATCTTCGTTGTCAGCTCCACACCCTCGGACGATAGACGAGACCTCGGGCATGGCTTAAACCAGGAAATGAAAATATTGTCGAGTTTCAGATGAAGGTAACCATAGAACTCGTCGCGATGCAATCCCGCAGCTTTATGCTTCTTTCACGAGAGTCGTTGACGTAACCAGGCGGTTGACGTTGAAATGCGCAGCGATTGCTGATGGAGGGATGGAGGTAGCTTTGGCCTCATGTAAGATGATCCTTTCTGCAGCCTCCGGCTGCAAGGTATCTCAGCTGCCTGCACTTTCATGTGGTGACACCTGGAGCGGCTCGTCGTGGCGGCTGCTCACTGGGTGCCTTGTCCATTGGCCAACTAAGCATGTTTATAGCCGCCGAAGGCTTATGGTTGACTACTACCCTGACCCAAAATTGAAGAAGAGAGCAAATTCGGCATGCAGTGTAGGCCATAGATCGGATCTTGGTTGCTATTTTTGTGTTGGAAGAAACGGTGCGAGACGCCGAGACCCTGGACTTTAGCATTGTCACCCAAGTCTCGCCGTAGGCTTGTTGTATGAAGAAACAGCACCGAGGGCGGAGTGATATAACCTCTTAACCTCCGGTTGAAATCACCAGAAAGGATCTCCAAAGCATCTGATCGCGGCCAGAATAAGGAGATCAAGAAGATAATGTGACCAACGATTTGCTGTAGGCGTGTTCAGGCTACCAAGCCACCTACTCCAGTGGTCCAGTGGCTATGAAAGTGGGTACCCTTGTCAGCGACTTGGTGCCTTGGGTGCCTTGGTGCCTCATCAGCCTTCAATGTTGACCTCACTGACCTGTCTTTGGGTTAATCGTCGAGCTGTTTGGCGAAGGCAAACGATAACCCTACTCACCGACTCCCCCGAACCGAGAGCTGGAGCTTCAAAACCACAACTGCACGTTTGGAATGCCATCCTGGATCTGCGAGCTGGCCTATCGTCGCCGCATCACATCAGCATCGCAGCCTATCCATGCCGACGACGCCATCTCCGCCCGCCGGCGGAGATGCGCCTGAGAGCCCCCAGGACGATGACCCCGGCGTCGTCGTCGTCGCAGCGGATGGCGATATGGTCCTCGACGTGACCTTTGAGACCTCCCCCGAGACGCTCAGGAAGAGTCGCAAGGCGGCCCTGGCTGCCAGCGGTGGCAAACCCAACCCACAGCCCTCGCCGTCCGGAACGTTGAAGCCAACGGTCAGGGTGGCTTACAGGGTGGGTATGGCGGTTTTGAAGAGGCATCCGCAGTACTTTTCGAACCTCGTCTCCAGCCCGCGGTTCCGCGAGGCGAAGCTCATCGCCGACACGCACAAGAAGCTGGTTGCCAGGGGCGTCAAGCCCGCAGAGGCAGACGCCCGGGACCTGCCCTTTGTTGCCATCGTCGACGACGACCAGGCTACCCAGGCAGCCGGGCGGGAGCACATCTTCGAGGACATGCTCCTCATCGTCCACCAGAAGCCGCCCAAGACTGCAAAGGTGGTCCTGTCCTATGCCGTGACATGGCCATCCTCGCTGACCGCTTCGACTGCGTCGGCGCCGTCGCACGCGCCCTCAACAGGGAGCTCAAGTACAAGTGGCCCCTTACGAACAACCGACTCTTTTTCGATGACCGGGGCCGCATGACGGACGTCGAGAACGTCCTGCGGCAGAAGGTTCTCAGCTCCTGGCTGCTAAGCCAGCCCATGCGCCTGCACCAGTCGACCCGCGAGCTGATCCTCCGCGGTTCGAGTCTCTGGAGTGCCTTTCACGACGATGCCGAAGCTGACATGCCTGCTGCTTGGTGGAACCTGCCCGAGGGTATAGAACGTAAGTCGTCGTTCCCATGCCCTGCTGGAGGAGATGCTTACCAGACTGCAGGGGAACTACAATACAGGCGCGAGTGCATCTTGAACGCGGTTGCCTCCGTACAGCGCCACTTCCTGGACCTGTATGCCTCCCGCGAGAGGCAGTGCAAGCTCGGATACGACACCAGCACTGCATGCGACGCCTTCCAGCTCGGGCAGTTGCTCAAGTTTCTCAGGTCAAAGGAGCTCCTGTTCCTCGTTGACTTTAGCCCGGCGTCTCTAGACGCGGTGCCCGACACCTCGCAGGTCGACATTGAGGATCTCGTGGCAAACTTGAAGCAATGCCCCAACTACCAGGTCGACAAGCACCACACAAACTGCGGCCCGCACCTACGCATCAAGCCAATCATGGACTACCTCCGCACCATGCTGTCTGCAAATGTCATCTGGATCTCGCACTCCGACTGGAAGAAGCGTCGTGCCGAGGTTTCTTGGGAAGCGGTCAAGAAGAGCAACCGCGCGCGCGACGAAGGCGGCCGCACGTTTGCTTTCACGCGTGCCGTCGCCAACGACCAGCGGTTGCGCTACGAGGGCGTTATGCACGCCGACCGCATGGCCATGAGCCTCTTCACTGCAGAGGCATGGGACTGGACACCGGAGGCATGATTTACACGAACTTCTCTGCTGCTTATTGCTACATGAAGCACCGGGGGGTTAGATGGAAGGATATAGATGCCGCAACCCTCACGCATGTTTCCTTCTTAGCTGATGCATATGTAGAACCGAACGCCGCTCGTGGCGGGCCGGGCAGCCGGCCGAGCATAGACGCATCGTCTCTGACACGAGATACCACATACCGGAATGACAACTGTAGCAACTGGCTTTACGCGGTGGTAGTTGCTGTCGTCTCCCGCAAAGGCTCCTTGGTCTCAACGACGCCACCCTCGCGGCTCTCGCTTCCGCTGTGGCTCGCGACGTCAGTCGAGTGACTGGCCTTGGCCTTCATGAAAGGCCAGTGGCCCTTGGTCTCGCGGAACCGCATCACGACGAACATGACGATGACGACGATCCAGTAGACGTTGTACGAGATGACGGACCCGTACGTGGCCGAGTTGGTCCAGCCAAAGATGGCGTTGAAGATGCCCCAACCGCCGTCATTGGCACCATCTGGCTGGCAGCACTGTTTGATGCGTCAGTGGAGGTGAAACGAGACATGGGCCCTCGACTGTACTTACGTTTACGTGCCACACGCTCTTGTCAATGTCATACGAGCCCGGCCCGCTGCCGGTTTCCGTGGCATCGCCGCCAAGGGCTATGTTCCACTTCTGGGCCTCAAAGTGCCAGACCGACCGGGAGAAGAGGCCGGCGGCAACGAGGTACAGCAGACACGTCGAAGCCACGAGGAACAGCTGCAACTTGGCAGTCGATCCACCCCTAGCTGATGTCAGTACTCTCCGCTGCATGGAAGGGGAGGCGGGAAAGGCACATACTTGTACAGGAGCCAGCCGACAAAGCCTCCGACGAGGAGACCGACCACGACAGGCAGCGGCACCGCATACGCGGGCGCGGAAAAGGACACACCGGCGACGAAGACGACGGCCTCGATGCCTTCGCGCAGGACGGTGATGAAGGGCAGGAAGAACATGGCGTACTTCTCGAGGAAGCGGCCTACCCAGCCGCTGGTGCCGGCCTTGAGCGGCTCCTCGAGCGAGCGAGCCAGCTTGACGCGCCACTTCTCCTGCATCTTGCCGATGCGGAGGAGGGCGACGCCCATGACGGTGATGATGATGGCGGCGACGAGGGCAAAGGCGCCCTCGTAGTAGTGGTCGTTGCTCTCCCACGAGTTGCTGCCGACGGTGTAGAAGACGGCGATGAGGGCGGCGGCGACGATCATGCAGACGAGGAAGCCGACGCCGACGCCGATCCAGATCTGTTGCCGTCAGCGGTGCACTCAACCGATTCGAGACCAGTGAGAAGGGGAGCCGTACCTGCCGCCGCAGCTTCTTGTACACCCTGACATCGCGGTTGGGCCCGTCGAGGGTCTGCTTGAGAAAGGCGAGCAGGACCGAGACGATGATGACCGTCTCGAGCGTCTCTCGGAAGACGATGAGGAAGACGGGGACGGAAAAGACGTCCTTGGCCATGACGGACTCGGGAGTCGGCACGATGCGGCTGCGCACTGTCTTGCAAGTTGCGACTCTTGTCCTGGGGGGTGTTCCTCGGGCGCCGCAACAGAGGCGTCCGGTCGTCGTTATTAAGTGACGGGAGAGACGCCTCGGCGCCAAGCGACGTTGGCTGATTATCTACTGCACCCAAGACCTTCCAAGAGATGCGCGAGCCCGGTGATCTGGGAGAGTGGGGAGGGACCCGAAGGCCTCGGATCAGATAAAAAAGACCGGGGGGGTCCGCCCAATGGCGCCACTCCCACACCATCACGCCACGCCACACCGCAGGTGCCAGACCAGGCAACCAGGATCCTGGGCAGAAGAGGGTCCAGCATTGAGACTCATTTTCAGCCTCGCCAATCTGTGCAGACGACGCCTGCTAGTGCGGCAAGCCACCGGCATCTTTGCGCCGGCCGAGGACTCAACACGAGGGGTTTCCGTGCAACACAACAAAGTTTGCGACGGAGTCTCGCTTCTACTCGTACGGATGGACCTACCCAAGGCAGTTGGCAGGGAGTGCCGCCCGATGGCCGAGATGCTCAGAAAGAGAGTTTTATGCTTCTTGTTACGAGTAACACGGACAGCCCAGCCCAGCCCAGGCCCGCGTCCCGACAGCCCTGCCGGCGGGGATAGACCGGACGAGAACGAGAAGCCCAGAAAGACCAACTGCATATCGGTTGCAGCCGAGGTTGCAGTAAGACTGGACAAAGATGCTCCGGCTTGGGTCTCGATACCAACATGCGCTCCACCCGCCATCGCCAGCACCAACACAACACCGACGCGAGAAAATGATCAGGACCGGCTAGGCGACGCCCCGTGAAGTTTTTTCTCTTCTCGCCGGAAGACAGCTAGCCCCCCCCCCCCCTTCTTCTCCCTTTCCAACGGCCGTAGCCCATCCCTTCAACAACCCCGCTCCCTGGTCGATAGTGGCAGCCCAACGGCTTATCAGATGGGCCCGACACCCTCAGCTCGTTTTATCAATCAGCCCAGGGCCAGGCCATGCGACGAAATTTTGCTGTCAGGTGAGCTGTTCTCGTCTGCCCATGCCAATCCCAGAGTGGGCAGCCACGCCGGGCGGCCAATCACGCTGCCGAGTGCCGTCGGCAATGCGGTGTCGCGAAGCGCGCGTGGGGTGGCATCGTCTCTCCAGCAGGCTACTCGTATAGGAGGTTGGCTCGCCAAACTTCATCCTCGCTTGATTTTTTGCTGCCGGCCCGATCCATTGCTGTCACGAGGAAACGTGCCGACTTAATCGCGCACTGACTCGAGACGACACTGCGAGGTCGCCTGCCTCGGGTACAAAACACCATCGCGGCTTGGTCTCTGGCTGTCGTCGTGCTGTTTCCCCAAGACCCCCCTTCTGTAGCATCGCCGTCACCGCACGTCCGGCGGCAACTCGCTTACATGGCTGTCTTCACCAAGGCGGCGGCCCTCGCGGCCGCCGTGGGCTTCGCGGCCGCGGCCACCGTCTCGCACGACTTCAACATCTCGTGGGTGAGGGCCAACCCGGACGGCGCCTTTGAGCGGCCCGTCATCGGCATCAATGGCCAGTGGCCCATCCCGACGATCGAGGCCGACATTGGCGATCGCATCGTCATCAATGTCAACAACCAGCTGGGCAACCAGTCCACCTCGCTGCACTTCCACGGCCTGTTCATGAATGGCACCAACCACATGGACGGGCCGGCTGGCGTCACGCAGTGCGAGATCCCCCCGGGCTCGTCCTTCACCTACAACTTCACCGTAAGTCCACAGTTGCTTGTCGCGTCCGCCGTCTTCATGAGCTGAGCCGCGGCAGATCGACCAACCCGGCACGTACTGGTATCACTCCCACACGCACGCCCAGTACCCCGACGGCCTGCGCGGGCCGCTCATCGTCCATGACAAGGACTTCCCCTACAAGAGCAAGGTCGACCATGAGCGCGTGCTGACGCTCTCC
Source organism: Tolypocladium nubicola (assembly GCA_024340505.1). Lineage (NCBI taxonomy): Eukaryota > Fungi > Ascomycota > Sordariomycetes > Hypocreales > Ophiocordycipitaceae > Tolypocladium > Tolypocladium nubicola. The sequence goes on from JALHCA010000286.1 coordinate 29,158, forward strand.
GACTGGTACCACGATGAGATGCAGGACCTCATCCCGGGCTTCATGAGCAAGACTAACCCCACGGGCGCCGAGCCAGTGCCCAACGCCGCGCTCATGAACGACACGCAGAACTTGACCGTCGCGGTCGAGCCCGGCAAGACGTACCTCTTCCGCGTCATCAACATCGGCGCCTTTGCCGGCCAGTACCTCTGGATCGAGGGCCACAAGATGCAGGTCGTCGAGGTCGACGGCGTGTACACCGAGGCCGCTGAGGCCGACTCCGTGTACATTTCCGCGGCGCAGCGCCTCAGCTTCCTGCTCACGACCAAGAACGACACGGGCGCCAACTTCCCCATCGTCGCCAGCATGGACACGGTACGCCGCCCTGTCGCGTGCAGACTAGAGGCCCTCTGCTGACATGCCAATAGACCCTCTTCGACACGCTCCCCGAGGACCTCAACTACAACTCCACCGGCTGGCTCACCTACGACTACGCCAAGCCCAAACCCGACGCCGCCATCGTCGACGACTTCGACAACGTCTTTGACGACATGACGCTCGTCCCCCACGACGGCATGGAGCTGCTCCCGGAGCCCGACCAGACCGTCGAGCTCGACGTCATCATGGACAACCTCGGCGACGGCGCCAACTACGCCTTCTTCAACAACATCACCTACGTGAGCCCCAAGGTGCCCACCCTGTACAGCGCCCTCAGCGCCGGCGACCAGGTCACCAACCCGGCCATCTACGGCGAGTACTCGCACCCCTTCGTCCTCAAGAAGGGCGAGATCGTGCAGATCGTCGTCAACAACCTCGACACGGGCCGCCACCCCTTCCATCTGCACGGGCACAACTTCCAGGCCATCCACCGCTCCGAGGAGGACGCCGGCACGTACAAGGACGAGGGCGGCGACGCGAACCAGACGTTTGTCAAGTCCCCGATGAGGCGGGACACGCTGGTCATCTGGCCCACCGGCAACATCGTCCTGCGCTTCAGAGCCGACAACCCAGGTACGTCTCCCCCCTATTCTCCATGACCGCACCTGCTAAACGACGACCCCAGGCATCTGGCTCTTCCACTGCCACATCGAGTGGCACGTCGTCTCCGGCCTCATGGCAACCTTCATCGAGGCTCCCGTCGAGCTGCAGAAGCAGCTCACCGCCATCCCCGAGGACCACCTCGCCGCCTGCAAGCAAGGCGGCGTGCCCACCGCCGGCAACGCCGCGGGCAACACCGTTGACCTCCTCGACCTCCGCGGCCAGAACGAGCCGCCCGCCCGCCTCCCCGACGGGTAAGCAACCCCAAGCCCCTCCCCCTCCCGTACGAAGCGTCCTAACCGAGCCCCGTAGCTTCACCACCCGTGGCATCGTCGCCCTGGTCTTCAGCTGCTTGGCCGGCATCCTCGGTGTCTGCGTCGTGGCGTGGTACGGCTTGGCCGAGCCTGTCGAGGAGGTGCCTTACGCCGTGAGCAGGATCGTCGGCGAGACGGACGGCCCCGACGCTGCCGAATCGACCATCCCTGGCGTGTCGGCGGGAACGTTGCGGCGTCTGGCGGCGGCCACGTTTCACAGACTGTAGCCAGTTAGCGGACTCCAGGGGGTGCCAACGCTGCCTATTGGGCGGCGACACGAAAGGGCCATCGATGGGCAACAGCGTGAGACGGTTCGAGTGAGTGTAGAATAAACGAGTCATTAATTGCAAGACATGCCTCTCAAGGAGGCTCTCCTCACACCTGCCCCTCCCTTGCCTCGCACATCCCGCGACGTACCATCCACGTAGCATCTGAAAGTAGCAATCCGTCTAAGAATTAAAACGTGATAAAAAGCCAAAAGTATTTATACAATGGAAGGTGGGAAAAGGAAAAAGAAGAGGACAAACGGAAAGAAAAGAGAAGCAAAAACGGTGATTGCTACAAATCCGATCAAAGATCTCCCGAGAGTTCAAAACCGTCCTCAACACGTAAGCCATCCCCCTGAGACCGGGCGGCAAATTGCCGCCGCCCGATCATCTCCAGCAGAGTTCCGTTTTGCGCCGAGCCATGCAGATACAATGTGACACATCCGCCGAATGGTCACTACAATAAAAGTGCCGCGTGCCTGGGCGAGCACCGTCATTCGACATCGACGACTGTCAAAGTCGGAAAGAAGCGTTGGTCGTTGCGCATGCTGTTCAACGCAGTAATTCGCCGCCTCGCTAACACAGAGCGGGATCTTGCGCAACCGCCGTCGTCTCGGCATATGATTGCCGAGCCATCATCATCACATGGCCACGCCAGCTGTGCCACGAGGCAAGGTAACTAGCCACTCTTGGCCTTGACCTTCCTAGGCAGGCCCTTTGCCTTCCTCGACTTGATGTCAACGTCCGCCAGCGACTTGCTTGCCTTGACGAGCTGGACGACGTTGATGAACTGCTTCATGGCCATGACCGGGAAGCTGATTCCGGCGAGGGCCCAAGGCACATTGGAGTCCATCTTGTTGGCGCGGGCAATCTCCAGGGCGCCGGCGCTGAACGGATCCGGGAAAAACTGCCTCAGGAGTGACGTGTTGACCAGGGCGCCGGGCTGAACGAAGCCTCCGCTCGACTCCTCGACGCTCTTGATCAGGTGAGGCGAGAGGAGAGGAGACGAAAAGGACAGGAGGTACAGGGCGATGAAGAAGAGCTCGTTGAGCGCGCAAAAGACGAAGAGGACATTCTGCAATCGCATGGGTCATCTAGCTGCCGTGCGTGGCGTGGCATGTGGACGGGTACGCAAGCTACGCACCTTGTTGGAGTAGTACAGGTTCAGCAGCCTACTCTGGCTCTTGTCGATGTCCTTGTGGCTCGAGTCGGCGCCGCCGACGACGAGGGTGGCGTACATGTGCATGTAGTGGCTGGAAAAGTCGAGGGCGATGAGGCCCTGGAAGACGATTGCCCACCGTGGAAAGGCCGAGGACAGGAAGACCAGCAGGCACGACGTGGTGCAACGGTCGGTGACCATGTCGAGGACAGCGCCGAAGCGGGTCGACTGCTCGAAGATGCGGGCGGCGTAGCCATCGAGGGCGTCGAGCAGGCAGGAGATGCTGTAGAGCAGGGAACAGGTTCGGGGGTGTAGAGGCATGTAGTAGAGCGAGGCGATGGCGAGCACGATTCGGCAGTAGCCTGCGGAATAGCAACCATGTGAGCAAGGACTTGGCCGTCTCCATTGCTCCCTGGAGCTGCAGAGGTGACATACCGATGATATTGGGCCAGAAGAGGAAGATGTTCTCGGGGGGGGCCGAGTCCGAGTCTTCCGGCGCATTGTGGGCTGAGCCATTGCCGTTCATGGCGGCTCGACGGCTGTCGTCGTCGGACGACGCCGCGGCGTCGGGCGTCTTTGACGACTTTTTCCGAGTCTGCCGGGCAGCCATGGTCGTCGCCGCAGAGTCGCTTGCGAGATGGAGGATGGATTGGGACAGGTAGCCGTCGAGGTTCGCGCGTGGGTTGTCGTATCGTCAGCGATGCGACGGCAAACGTGACCCCTACAGGGGTGGTTCGAGGTTCGAGCTCGGGGTTCGACTTGGCGCGCGGGCGGCACACGGGAGGGGACTCGGCGTCGAAGAAAGGGGGCGCCCGTCAGGGAAAAGAAGAAGACGAAGAAGAAGAAAGAGAAGATGGAGCTTTGGCGAAGGAGCGGATGCGAATGGAAAGCTGAGATGATGATGGCATGGAAAATTGACGATAGGAGAATGGCTCCTCCATGTACTCGGTCCAAGTGCCCACCAGCACGACGTGGCGCTCGACGAATCAGGCTTAGCGCTAATCTGCTGCTCCAAGTTCAGGGCTCGCGTCACTTCCAGGTCAGTCAGGTGACTGACAAGGGGTGCCTTGTCTAACCTAACCCTGCCATTACAAGCTGGGTATCTCCAGCCTATGCCGCTCTCGATTATGACGATAACGGCGGCATGTTGGATTCTCCTTTGAGAGACAACTGGGGTCCGAGTGTCGTTCATGAGCTAGTTGCTACAGCCTCAGGCACCAGACCCCTCCACGGCTGAGGGAGCCTGCTGTGACTGGGTCGCGCTGGTTGATTTTGGGGACGCAACCTTGGTTGTCTGTACATAGCAGCCTTATCTACCTCTTGAGCAATTGAGCCGTCCATCTACATTGACAATTCCTCGTAGACATCATTCAACATGCGATGAGGAACACCTTGGGTGGGGCATCTAACGTGTGTCTCGGATTGGCTTTCAATTTCCCATAATCTCGCCGGTGGCGCTCCCTGCGAACCTTTTGCCTCAAGAAAAGACGATCTCTGTCTAGGTCGACGAGAACTATTGCGGCAGACTCCGTTTTCGCCCTTGCAGTTCCCAATGGCAGGGTTGCCGTCGTCGATGATACCACTGTTGCGCAGAAGAGCAATTCGGCGAATTCCAGGCGGGGAAGTACAACCCAAATCATCAGGAATGCATCATGCTTCGAAGTACCAGGTTCTTGTACATTGGGCTTCAGTATGTTGGCAAGCCCCAACAGGATGGAAGCCGCGCACCTATCGCAACGTTTCTGAAGGGTTTTGGACGAGGTGGAGATGGGTTCGAGACATACGCGGATCTCGGCTCTTCCCATCCCGGCTGTCGTCATGCCCGAACAGAGGGATCACCACCGTCTCGTGCTATGCTACGTCGAGATCTACGCACCAATTCACCTCGGAGCTCTGAAAGGTAGGCCTGAGTCAGCAATTCCTTGCTCCGAATTACGTGCTCGGCGAATGCCATCTCGTCCACACAGGTGAGCCAGCAGACTCGCCTCTAGAAGCATTCACCCAGGCTCGGAGTAGTTCGTATGGAGCACCCAGAAGCGCAACTGAGGTGGCGTTCCCCGGGCGGCAAACCCGTGCGCCCCGACTGACGCCGTGTACTTGGTACTCGTACAGACGCCAGCTTCGGCCCCACTCGGCACCTCGTCCTGCCTCCCAGTCCATCTCCCAGCTCACCTCCGCAGCGAACTCGCCCACGCCATGTCAACTCAGCTCGCAGGCGCAGCTGCATCCTCTCTAGAGCGCGCAGACACCGCGCCCCACAGCCGTCTTCCACCCTGCGCGCAGAGGCCCGGGCGCCGTGGACGCAGCGCGGCGGCCTCCGTCTCGAGCATGGACGATACTCGCACGGCAGCGGCGGAGGCGGAGGCGGAGGTGGAGGCGCTGGCACCGGCACACCCACCCGCCGAGCGCGGGTCGCCGCGCAAGAGACGGCGTGTCGTCGTCTCGTGCATCCCGTGCCACAGGCGAAAACAAAAGGTAGGGCTGCGAGGTGGCGAGTCGACGCGGGCCCTGCCGTGAGCCGTGCAGTTCTGCTGACCAGTGACCTCCCGCATCAGTGCGATCGCGAGCTGCCCTGCGCAAACTGCCGTAGCCGCAACAGGGCGGCGTCGTGCAACTACGACCCCGGCGCACCGACGGCGCGCGACCATGAGCTACACAAGGCCGCGCCGCCCGTGAGCCACGGCGGCAAGCCGAGCCGCAAGGGCGAGCCCCTGTCGTCCATGGCTGCGACCTGGGGCTATGGCCAGACGGGGCCCTCGACCATCGGCTTCCTCAAGAAGATCGAGGCGGCAGACTCCGACTTCGTCGACGGCCCGTCCAGCACGCCAACGCCAGGGCCCAAGCACCAGAGCGCTGCCATCCGGGAAAGTACAAGGGGCTCATCAGGCAGCTCCCGGCCAGGGTCTACGTCGACAGGCTCATCACCATGTTCCTCGCCGAGTTCAACTGGCAGTACGGCTTCGTCGAGCCCGACATCTTCTCCGAGCAGCTGGACGAGTGGCGCAACCTCCCCTTCAGCGTGCTCTGCAGCGAGGGCCCCCTAGGGCTGTCGCCGAACCTGCGGGTCTTCCCGGCGGTGCTGTTCCAGGTCATCGCCACCGCGCTCCTTCTCATCTCCGACGGCCAGCCCTCCGAGTTTGACGGCCTCAAGTACGCAGCCAGCATGACTTTCGAGGACCTGGCGTCCGAGTACAGCGAAACCGGTGCCGCCATCGTCAGCTTGTTCGGCAAGCGGGACCTGTCCATTACAACTGTGCAGGCTGAGTTTCTGCACGCCTCGTTCTCCAAGTTTACGGCAAACGTCACTGAGTCGGTGAGTGGCAGCCCTGGAAGCGTCGACCGTGTCTTGCGTCTAACGCGGTTCGCAGTGGCATATGATTGGGGTTGCCATCAGGGATGCCCAGGAGCTTGGCATGCACCGAGACAGTCTTGACCCGAAGCCCAAGGACGACAGCCTGGAAAGCGTCTTGGAGAACCAGTGGCATATCCAGAGACGGAGGAAGATGTACATGATGCTGGTGATCTGGTGCGTAAACATGTCTGGGGGAAACAGCCGGGGAACAGGGCAAGCTGATCAGTGACAGGGACATTAACATGTGCCTGATTCTCGGGCGTCCGGGTACGGTAGACTGGAGGCATGGCCTCCCATCCATCCCCATCGATGCCGTACTTCCGTCGGACCGGTCCAAGACGGCGGTGGTCCAGAGGCACGACGACAAGGATCCTCCGACGCCGCTAACCAGGGGGCTCTGGCTGCACGCGCTGACCTTGCCGTTGCGAGAGATTCAAGACCTGGAGCAGGATGGGCCGTACCCAAAGGACTTTTCAAAGGTCGACACGGTCCACGGCCACATCATGGAGCTCAACGACAAGAAGCCGGCGGCATTCCGTGTGAATAACCCCGACACGCGGTGGGACAACATGCCAGGCACGTCTTGGATCAAGTCGACGCGACTCTACGTTGCGCAGCTGCACGAGTTTAGCCTGATGGCGCTCCACCGGCCATACATTTTCCATCGGAAAGAGAGCCGCATGGAGGCGCTGAGGGCCAGCGTGGAGATGCTCGAGCTGCAGCGGCTCTTTTTCGAAGGCCTTCCGCCCGAGGCTTGGCGCAAGTATGTCATCCAATTCATGGGCGAGAACGGCCGGAAACACGTCACTGACCCGAAGCGTCTAGCTTCTTGCTCTTCTTTGGCAGCTTCGATGCCATCGTGCTGATTGCTTCCATCTACATCCTCTTCCCCCACGAGCACCCCGAGCTGAGGGACAGCTGCACGCAAAAGGTGTACTGGGCGATTGAGCGCTTCGCCGCCATGCAGGACCGAAACCCCTTGGCAAAAGCTGCGCAAGGCGTCCTGAGGGCCATCTTGGCCAAGTTCACCAGGGCTGTCGGCAGCCAGGGGGCGTCCTCGAGCACCGCCGATAGCGGCTCCGAGACGGCGGCATCGACGCGAGCGAGGGCGAGCCTGACGCCGGCCAGCTCGCTCGGCAAGGCACCCGGCGACCTCGTCTCGTGCGATGCGGCGAAGGCGACGATGGCGCAAGCACCACAGCACGCGGCCGCCTTCCCACCGCAAGCGGACTGGTCCCTGCCGCCAGCGGACAGCCTAGCCGCCATCGCGCCTCTGTTCCCCACGTCAGATCTGCTCTACCGTGACCTCACAGCGATACAGGACGACAGCGTCGTGCCGCTGGTGGCGCCAACGCCCCTGCAGGGCGCCGGAGACGAGGCGGCCTTCGGGCCTGATGGGCTTCCCTGGCAGTTTGGAGGCGGATTCGGGGAGGACACGGTCTGGCAGGTCTTGAACCAGTTCCAGCCGCTGCAGCCACAAGACCGGCATGCATCGGCCTGAGGGTAGTGAATGGATGGGACGGGCCGGCGGCAGCGGCTCACGTTGATTGGGCGGTCTGTTCGATGCGACGGTTTGCGACTGCATAGCAAACCACGTCTTCCACTGCGCGAAGGCCCCAGGTTGTCGACTCACAAGGGTACTGGCCAATGGAAACCGCTGCTGAGAGGCACTTGAAACAGCAGTCGACTAATGTTGCTGGTAGGGGCGGAGATGCTCTCCTGTTTGCACAGGCCGGCCGGCCTTGCAGCCAGGCACGGTGGTTTGTTTGTTGCAGATGGCAGCGTTGGCTATGGCGTTTGCTGCAGTGATTGGGTTGCAAACGCGGGGATCTGCTATTCGGCGGTGGGCCCGCGGCGCCTAAAGACAATCTTGCCGCGACACGCTAAAATTAGCCCTGGAGGACGGGTTGTGGGGAGGCGCTTCTGAGATTCCCAGAGGCGCTTCCCTTTTCAGCCTGTAACAATAGAAGAAAAAAGTTGCGGGCGGCAACAGCAGCAGCAACAGCAGCAGCAACAGCAGCAGCAGCAAACAAGCCTCGGAAGCAAACGGCAGCACAGCAGTCGGTCCGCAGGCCGTTGCTGAGTCAAACAGCGGTGAAAGCAGATATATACTCTTCGCAGCCGGGGGGGTGCACAGTTTACCTTCCTGCATTGTCCATCGCTGGCCCAAGACAACTGCTCTCGGACCTCATTTCCTCAGTGACAGGGGCGCTCAACGCACCATCTCTTTGCCCTTCCATCTGCAAAGCACTGCCTTGCCCTGGCCAGCGGCAGAGGAGCAGCTCATCCGAGGACGACAAACGACAAAACACATCATGGCTTTGGGACAAAACATCCTCCAGTTTGTGCAGCGCTTCCAGGACCTGCAGTCGCAGCGGGATACCAGCGAAAGCCTGATCCGGGTTCGTACAAGCCCCAGCCCTGTCCTCGCCCGGCGTCTTCTCCGACTGCCCCTGAGTGCCAGACGATGCGCAACAGCTGACCTCACGGGCGCTCTTCGCCCCGCGCAGGATCTCCTGGTGTACTGCGATCGAGTCGAGGCTAGCCTGCGGCTGCAAAACAAGAAGATCAACGACGAGCTGCAGCTTTGCAAGCTCGACCTCACCGATGCGACCAACTCCCGGCGAGACTTCCAGCAGCGGCTGCGGGCCTACGAGTCCCAGGCCGAGTGGATCGTCAAGGAAAACGAGGAGCTCAAGGTGCGACGACGAGCACCCCCGGGCCCTCGGGTGCAGCTGCTAAACGACGGGCTCTAGAACCGGAACTCGTACATCCTGGTCATGATTGACGGCGATGGGCTGATTGTGCGTTCCCCGAATGGCATGCGAGGAGGGAACCCGTGGCTGACGCTCCTCCGCAACAGTTCCGCGAACACTGGATCAAGCTGGGCTTCGAGGGCGGCAAGGCAGCCGCACAGGCTCTCCGGGCGGCCATCGCGGGGGCGTGCGGCGACCGCGCAGACGACGTCGAGATCGTGGCCAAGGTCGTTGCCGACGTCGGCGGGCTGGCCAAGGCCCTGGCTCGCGACGGAAGCCTCGACAGCCCGGCGGATCTCCGCGACTTTGTGGCGGGCTTCACACATGCTCACGCCTCGTTCGATTTCGTCGACGTCGGCCACGCAAGGGGCGCGGCGAGTTCAAAGCTGAAAGGTCTGTCTCGGCTAGGCAGGGCGTGGCCGTTGAAGATGTTTGCTAACCGGCCGCTGCCGCAGAGAACACGAAATGGCACTTGAGAAATCACAACTGCAAACACATCCTCCTGGGAGTTTCTCATGATGCCGGATACGCCCCCTTCTTGGACGAGATACTAAAGGACGAAAACACGCGGCAGTGCATCACCGTCATCGAGGGCGTCCCCGCCGCCAAGGAGATGGACGCGACCAACGTCAACATGATGGACCTCGGCGGCGATCTCTTCCGCACCGATAGGCTCTCTGACAGGGTCCCAGCGGCCCCCCCGTCGGCGTGGTCGGTTGGTGGTCCACGCACAGCCAGCCCTGCCACGAGCGTCGGATCCTCAAACCCAGCCGCGGCGGGCTTGTCGTACGCCAGTGTCATCTCCAACGGCAGCCCGCCTCCCCAGATATTAGTGCCCATCGCGCCAAAGCCCTTCAACACGGCCGCACGGCCCAAGGTGCAGTATCAGCAGGTCCCGCCGCAGCAGCCAGACTGGAACCCCGGCCCGCGCGGGCTGGACGAGCCCATCACCGTCAGCGTCCAGGCGCTAGAGAACATCAAGAAGCGCAAGGACAGCGACAAGCTGTGCAACAACCACTTCCTGCGCGGGCCGTGCACCAAGGGCGACTCGTGCCTCTTTGTCCACAAGTACAACCCGAGCGCGGACGAGATCAACGCCATCTTGGTCTTGGCGCGACAGAACCCGTGCACCAACGGGCAGGATTGCGGGCTGGAGGGTTGCATATACGGACACCACGTAGGTGCCTGGATCCCGTTGCGAGGTGAAGCTTCCGGCTAACGTCTTGTCCCCCAGTGCCCCAGCATCAAGCATGGCCTGTGCTGCCATCCGTTTTGCAAGTTCTCCGAGGAGGCACACCCCCCCGGAACAAAATACAAGAATGCTCACATTCGAGCAAACTAGCGAACGGCGACACAATGGGTGGGACGCGGCCGAAGATCACGGCTGTGCAACGGGAGCGGAGCAACGGGAACCAGGGCGTTTGGAGCCTCACAAGATATTCAAGGGAGTCTTGCCGGGAAACCGTGCCTTGGAATGACGCCAGGCAACATGGGACGGGTCCGGTTTCTTTTTTTTTCATTCGCGGCGCCGGTCTTTCGAGGTCTCTACGGGGCGACCTTTGGGTGGAACACGATGCTTCATTCAGCGCTCGCACATGGCTGCTTGCTTTGGCGCTTTACATACAGGGAAATACATATGGGATTTATTCTCGCTCTGCGCACATGATTGGGGAGTAGTTCTTCCAAGCGTGCTTATCCAGGGATCTTCCAGAGGGCATCCAGGATTCCAGATGGGACGGTTGCAGGTCACAGACAGACAGACAGGGGCAGCGCTCGTACCCCACGGTCTCCAACCCCACCACAGCCGCTCGACCCCCACCAATCGTCAAAATCCACGCCTGACAGTCAGCCTCAACTCCAACCTCACCTCACATCCAACCTCGCCCCGTCCAACCTCGCCCCGTCCATCGGCCTCGAACCGCCCTCCACCCGAGGCTCGCTCGTCCACGGCCACGCCCGCTGCCTCACTGCCCTCTCGCCGAGCCTCCCTCGACACCCACACGGCAGCAGCAATGTCCCACCCCCGCGTGGAAGAAGTCTCGGACAGCGACCCCGACGCCGCGTCCGACCCGGAGGAGGGCGACATCGACGACTTTGTCGACTCGGACATCATCCGGCGCGTGCCCGATGCGCGGCCGTCCCAGCCCCACCCCGCCGCGGCGTCCCCCGCGCCCGGCGCGCAGTCCCACATCCTCAACCCGGCGAACCTGCCGCCGACCATGGCCAACGTCGCCTCGGCCGACGACCACGCCGCGTTCAGGGGCTTCCAGAGCCTGTACCCCGTCTACTTCGACGCCGGGCGCTCGCGCGCCGAGGGCCGCCGCGTGTCGGCCGCGCTCGCCGTCCGCAACCCGCTCGCGCGCGACATCGCCAACGCCTGCTCCCGGCTGCGCCTGCAGACGCTCCTCGAGCCGGAAAAGGTGCACCCCAAGGACTGGGCGAACCCGGGCCGCGTCAAGGTCGGCCTCAAGAAGGCCGGCGGCGGCGGCGCCTCCATCAAGAACAAGCACCACCTGTACGTGCTCGTCGCGCGCCACCTCGCCGAGAACCCCACCACCGAGGCGAGCGCCGGCCTGCGCGTCCGCATCGGCGGCCAGCTGCAGCCGCCCGAGGGCCAGCCCTACCCGCGGCCCGCCGTGCCGCGCGGCTGGAAGATGGGCGAGCTGCTGCCGTACCTGAGCGCCGCCATGACGGGCGGCGGCGTGTCCGAGAACCTCTTCAAGGACATGATGAAGGAGATGCAGAGCGGCGGCGACCCCATGGCCGCGCTCATGGCGAGCCAGCAGCAGCAGCAGCAGCAGGGCATCGGGGCCGCCGCCGACGACGGCGCCGGCGGTGCCGCGAGGAGGAAGAAGGACAAGAAGGGCAAGGGGAGGGCGTAGGTCGAGAGGAATGGAGGAGCGGCCGAGACCGGGAAAGGACGGCGCTGGGGAGTGGAACACGAGGCCTACCACGGGGTGGGACACACATGGCGCCAGGATACCATAGAACCGGCTCCCGAGACCGTCGAGCGCAGAGGACGGCTCGCGGCTCGCATCGAAATGAACAAGCATAAACTCAGTGCATACCGTGAACGTGAACCTGAATCCGCTTGCTTTGCGGACGAACCCCACGACTATCGGGACAAACATAACTGTACAGCGTAGGTAATATGTCGGCGTGAGAAGCAGGGAGGCCGACGGGTATCTATCCACAGGCAGGTCGTACACGATCCCTCCGTCACTCATACAGCGGCGAACCGGCCCCCCTGCAGCGCCTCCCACTCTCGCGACCCGACGACCTGCACGCCGCCCCGTCCGGCGCCCGTGCCAGCCATCATCATCTTGCCGTCCGCGCCGGGCAGCCTGATCTGCAGCTGGGCCGCCGGGTTGCGCACCAGCCGGCTCCTGCTGTTCTCCTCGCCGCCGCCGCCGCCGCCGCCACGCAGCACGGCCGACTTCCTGAGCACCGAGTCCTGCCAGGCGGTCCAGGCCGCGTGGTCCTCCATCTGCTTGGCGGCGTGGTACTGTGCCGTCGACTTGGCCGGCCTCCAGGCGAGCTTGTCCCTGGGCACGGCCGCAAAGTCAAAGACGGTGGCCGACGTGGCCATCTTGACCAGCTCGCCGAGCACGTCCTTGCCCTCGGCCACGACGAGCTTCTTGCGCTGCTCCACGACGCTCGTCGGCTTCTTCAGCGGCTCGGCCAGCCAGTCGTAGCTCTGCTGTTCCTTGGTGCGGGCGCGGCGGTTGTCTTCGCGCAGGTACCGCACCGCTGACTGCAGGCTCTCGATGTCCTTCTTGAGCTCGTCCATCTCCCGCGCCGTTGCCACGGCTCGCTCCTGGCCGGCCTTCATGCCAGCAGCGTCGGCACCGTTCGCGAACGCTCGGCTGTCGCTGGCAATCTTCTTCCACTTGTCGCGCTCCGACTCCAGGTTCTTGAGCTCTCGGTCTTGCTTCTCAATGTCTTCCTTGAGGCTGCTGACCTGCTCGCCGGATGCCTCGAGCTGCTTCTGCAGCTTGGAGATGCGCTCGATGTTAGCTTGCGCATCCCGCATGCGGGACTCGAGCGTCTCGATCTTGAGTACGGCTGTGCTGAGATGCTCGTCCCGCTGGGCAATCGTGCGCCGGGCCTCGTTGTGCTCCTCCTTGAGGCGCCGCAGCTCTTCTTCTGCGTCCAGGGGCACCGTCTTGAGGGCCTTGAGCTCCTGGGACCGGAGGCGCCACGGGGCAGGGTGGACGTCAAACTCTCGCGTCTGGTCTAGATCTGCGGCCAGCGCAGCGAGGTCGGCAATCTGGCTATTGACTGCGCGAAGCTTGGACAGGTACGCCGAGAACGTGTCCGGCTCGCTTGCGGAGCTGGCCTCCAAGACGGCTTGGTGAATCGCGTTCTGGATCTCGCTATACGTAAACGGCTCCGTCCGCCCCTCGTCGTGGGTAAGAAGTCCGTGGACGCTGTTGCCGATCTTGCGAGACAGGTTTGCCAGTTCTTGACTGTCGGCTTCACACTGTTCAAACGCCTCCCTGGTATCGGGCAACAGCGACAGTGATCGTGCCTTGAGATCTTCCAGGGCACGTACCGCCTTGCCGGCGATCATCTTGGTACTCCTGGTCTGCGTGATCACAAGGTCGAACTTCTTGGCGAAAATTTGCGCCAGTTCATCGTCGTTGCCCGCGCCCTCGGGTGGTATCGCTCGCTGAACCATGGCCCTCGTCGTGTTGAACGCCACGGCAGCCGACTCCAGATAGTTCTGGACAACAAGTGCCCTCGTGCACACATCGTCTGCAAAGCTCGCTAGTCCGGCCGAGATGTGCACTTCGCCAAGGTGCGACATGAGAGCCACTGTACGATGCAGCTCATCCGCGCACTTTTGCTCTTTGAGGTCATCCCGGCGCAGGCCATCGATCCACGCGTTCAGGGCTCGCTCAACTGGCTCGAGCTCGAGCAGAGAATGCTGGTACTTGGAGAACTGTTCCATAGAGCAGTGGCTGATGTCATTGACAAACCGGTCACACATGGCAGACACCCACACAAGCTTGTCTACCGCATCACACCCAGCGAAAACGTCATCTTCGTGGCCAGGATGAGGCTGGCCAGTGATGCGCTCCCTGACAAAGCTGTTGAGGAGGTTCGCCTTGAACGCCAGCCTGCGGAATCTCAGGAGAGCGAGGACAGAATCCTGATCTTCTTGATAGTTGTCAGGCAAGAACAGCTTGACAATCTCGAGATGTTGCTCGGCTTCTTGGGCCTCCAGCCGACGGAGTTCCAGGTCGATTGTCTTGACCTGGGCTTTGGCAGCAGAGAGCTGGAGCTTCATGTTCAAGTCCATCATGGCACGTGAGCGATCATTCAGTTTCTCCGATTCGCCCTCGGTGACGGCCTGGGACGCCCGCATATCATCCAGGTCGCCCTGCAAGCTCGTGACGAGTTCGCGGAATCGCGATAGTGTGTACTCCATGTCCTCAAGCGCCTCTTCTTGCTGGGCTGCGCGGCGGGCTTGTTCCGCGATGACGCTGTCCTTGAAGTCAAGGTCCTCTTGCAGCTCCTTTTCGTTTTGCACGTGGTTGGCCTCCAGCTCATCGTTGATCTCCTTCAAGTTCTCCAGGTCGTCGACGACTGCCTTGAGCTCCTCGATTTGTTCAGACATGCTCATATTTCGTTCCGTCAGGTCTTCAATCATATCCTCGGCGCCAAGCGCCGTGTCGAGCTGTTGGCGAAGGTCGTCTACAGCGGCCTCAGACTGGGCGAGCTTCTCTTTCGCTTCCCCGTGCTCCTCCTTGACCCCGTTCAACTCCTTCAATTCTTCCTCCAGCCCAGAGATTTGATCGCGAAGCTCCTCTTCTTGGCCTTGCGTAATGTCGCGCAGTCTCAAGAGTGCCTCGCGTAGCCGCTCATTCGTGCGCTCCATTTGTAACCACCCGGTGCTGGCTCGCTCTTCAGGGGTCATGCCCTTGCCGTACTCGGAATTCTCCTCCCGGAGTATCTCCACTTCCAACTCCAACTCCTCGGCTTTCTGCTTCAGGGTATCGACCTCCATCTTGAGCACTTCTGCTGTCTCCTCTGCCATTTCGCGGTCCAGGGCGGCAAGCTCAAGGGCAGAGTCATGTTCGGCCTGCATTGCTTCGATAGAGTCGAATCTTGCCTCCGCTTCTTTGAGTTGCTTCCGGAGTTCATTGTTCTCTTGTTGTTGTGGCTGATACTTTTGCTGCAGTTTTTGTATGATGGCTTCGAACTTGTCCCGTTCCCCTTGGACTTTTTCGATCTGCTTCAGTTTGTCTCGGTCTTCCATTCGCTTGCGTTCCAAGACCTTGAGCTTGGCCTTCAAGTCTTCTATTTCGCGATTCGCGGCCGCATTTCCTGCCGTTCGTGGTGCCGCAGCTGCAGCAGTTGTTCGCTTTGGAGGGGGGGTTGACGATGTCCCTGGTGATGTCGCGGCGGCTATTTTCTCGAGCGCATTCGCTCTTCCCATGACGGGGCTCTTCGGCTGCGGCGACAGGATCCCCCCATCACTTTTGAGCGGAGAGCCGGTACCGTCAGTAGAGCCGCTGTCGCGTCCGGTTTGAGAATCGCCAGAAGGTCGACGTCCATCTGGGCGGGACAAAGTTCGAAGCCCTCCGAGAGGCGCTCGTCCGCTCACCGTGCGTGCGGGAGGCCCACTGGGCCTCGCTGCAACAGAAGATATAGATGGCTGCCTCGGTGTTCGAGAGGCGGGCACTGCGGGAGGGCCCATGGACGTTCGCTGGCCACTGATCGACGTACGAGGCTTGGCCCCCGCGGACGAGACTCGAGCATTCGACGGCGTACCCGTTCGCGAGGCAGACGAGCTGGGCGGGCCGCTGAGCTGTTTCGTAGGAGACTTTGCCGGGGACTTGGCTACCAGTCAGCGTTTGGACACAGCTCGCCCGGCAAGCGCGGCGATCAATCCCTTACTCTCACAATGCTCGACGGTCGGGGCGCCTTAGGCCCCGGGCTGGGGCTCGGTGCATTGAGGCTCCTCCGCTTGTTCAACGCAGCATCTCCGCTTGCAGCCGTGGCCTTTGTCGCGCCGGGGTTGAAGCTGCTCGGGCGGCCTGGCTTGCGGACCGCGGCGGGCTTCGCGGCGGGCGGCTGCGCCAGAATCGTCACCATCATGGGCTTGACGAACATGCCGTAGCCCATGGGGCAGTCGAAGTAGCGCTCGCCCTGGACGCTGCCATCGTTCTTCCCGGTCTTGTCATCGAGCTCGACGCCAACCCATTCGCCCACCTGGAAGTGCGTTTGGCCTGCGAAGCGGACAGTGCCCTTGCGCCCATCGCTGAGCTGGACCGTCTGGCCAGGCTTGTAGTCCGGCATTATGGGCAGTCCAAGGGGCGATGGCGCATCGTGACGCCGTGACGCCGTGACGGGATGGGTCGCGTTGTGTTGTTTGTGGTGTTCAGGTACTCATGTCGAGCGACGGGAGTCCTTGCTAATCCGTCAGGGGGAGCTCCAGCGTAAACGCGTATCGGCTCCGATAGACGCGCCCCTAACCTTAACCGCAACCAGGTTCATGCCTCACAACCGAGGCCACAACGCCAGGGTTGTCCACTAACACGGAAGCTGCAACACCACACAATCCGTCTACACCACCACTTTTACAGCGACTTCATCTCTACTATGGCCATGTTCACGTCGTGCATTCCCTTTCCTTTCCAGGCCGCTCTCACGAATGGGTCAATAAAAGGCTTCTAACAGGACTGATAGTTCATCGCTCGTCCAACCACATGCCAGGCAGCCATGCAACTGCATCAGCACAACCGTCGTCGTCTTGAGTTTCCCTCTCCGTCTTGCCCTTCATCAAACGCCAGCAACACGGCACTTTTTGCGAGACTGCAGCACATTTCCGGTCTTCACAATGAATCCGATCTCCAATGCTTGGGCAGGCCCTCGCGGAATGAGCCCTCCCTCATCCATTCCATCACCTCAAATACCAGCCTCCGCTCCGTCCCCTCGTCGAGGCCCTTGCCCGCCGGCAGCTTGACCACGATCAACCCCATGCGTCTCGAGAGCTCAACGGTCCTACGGTTGCTGTTCTCTTCCTCATCGCTCGGCATAACATACACAATTAGGTCTGGGCACACCGTCCCGCGCCAAAGCGTCGCCATCCACTGCCAGTGGTCCACTGGTGTATACGTGTCGAGGATAGGCATGGTGGAAGCATACCTATCCGAGACGGTCAAGCTGAAGCCCTCTTTGGCCAACGCCACTGGAATCTTGGCTGATGACGCAGGACCCTTATCGCCTGGTGGGGTGCCGGCCTCTTTCATCTGAGCCTGATTGACAATTCGCTCGTCATCGGCTCTGTCCTCGCCTCCGCTGTTGAGAAGGGCAGTCTTTCCAGTGATGTGACGGCCAATCTGCTGAGACTTCTTCTGCCACCATGAGATCTCCTTGATATAGGGCTCGAAAGCGTCACCGAACTTGGGGCCATCACCTCGACCGAGTTGCGATGCTTCGCCCGTGGGCCCGCCAGTCGTGTTCTGGCCATAGCACTCAGCTCGCCACACCTTCAGCACCACGTCGCTGCATGCGGTGAGCCCTTTCTCGATGGCATTCCCGGCCTCTTGGAGCAGCTTCGTATCAGGCCCCTCCACGGCAATAAATGCTCCCCGGGTATCGCCAGGAATGCTATCCCTACCCGCGGGTGGGGCAGGTTGGCAGATGCTGGCGAGCACAGCGATCTTTCGTTTGAAGGGAATCGACATGACCATTTCCGCCAACGTCCTGGAGCGAGGAGCCAAGGCTTCTCTTGGGGGAGACACATTCAGCCCTGTCATGGGCAGGCTGACATGTCGAGCATCGATAACCGGAGCCCGCGAAGGGGATGCTGAAACGGACGTCTGCAGAGGAGGGAGTTTGAGCGATTCGTCAAAGCCGCTATGTCGACGGTTCTGCTGCTCATTTTCAAGCCAGGATGTCGACGCCGACGGTCGCAGTGGTGGAGGCATCGGGCCGGATTGCGATCTGGTCAGGCTTCCCAGCTTGGGCAAAGGCGTGCGTGCATATGACTGCAGCGGGTTCGGAGGGACTCCCTCTGTTGGTGCCAGAGACAAGTCTCCAGGCTGTCTGCTGCTATAACTGCCTAGGGATCCGCTGATCGCATGATAGCCACCAGCGTTGGCCCGACGTCGCTTCATCTCAGGCGACGACGGCTCGCTGTTGTCGACATCTCTGACGGGGGGCAGATTGGACGCAAATGGCAGTGTGCTGGTGGATGATTGCTCGAAACTCGATCGGCGGGGCAAGGTCGTGTCCGGTCTCTGAAGGCTCATGCGGCCCTGAGATGCTGCTCCCGTTTTGCCGGCCGGCGATGTCGCGAAAGGAGTCGACGGCGTCTGGGGTGTCACCATGGCTCGCCCGTTGCACTTTGGACAGCGACTCTGTTCCTCTGTCGGAGACGTGGTTGTCCAGCCACCCTGAGGTTTGTTGCCCCGTCGCGGCTGATAGCGATAGTTGGGGTACTGGTTTTGGTGGCGCGTCTTCTCCTCCTCTGCGAGCTTCTTCCAGTATTTCTTGGCCTCTTCAGCCTCATTCTTCCACTTTTCTCCGATGATCTTGGAGACGTCCGGGTTTGAGAGTTTGGGGTTGTCGGCTGTCACCTTCGCTTGATGGTGCTGGCGATACAAGATGAAAGCTGCGGCAGGCTGGTCAGCTATCGAGATCGGGCTGAAAGAGGCTAGAGCACCCTCGAGGTGGGTGATTCACGCCTCTGTGCGGGCAGAAGGCTGCTGTGAGAACCGCTTCACTCACCATTTCGAGGCCGGGGGATCTTGGGTGCGGGCGTGCACAGGCAGACTATATCCCGAGACCCATCCTGCTTCTGGGTGCCAGCTGCGTTGGCGTTGGGCGAGTCCTGCATGCCGTTGTCTGCACCGGCCGCAGTGATGGCCGAGGCTCGCTTTCTGGATGAGGTGGCTCTGAGGTGGGTGGGTGACTGTCTTCCGCCTGCAGTGCTGAAGCCTGCGCTGGTTTTGAATTGCTTGCTTAAGTCCACGTGACGGTGGACAGGAGCTCCGATAATTTCCATCGGTCGAGCAGCCAAAGCGAGCACCTGGGCCATTGTTGCCGGGTGCCAATGTGGAATTCTGGACAGGCTGCTTGGGCGTCTAGACTTACACCATGCCCCAGCCTCGAGGCCTCGGGCTGCGGTTTCCAGCGAAGGGCGACAATGGGAGGGACAGAATTGGATTTTATGAAAGAATGAGATGGTACGAGGGGCCGGGAATGAGGATCGAGTGAATCAGGCTGGTCGTTGCCAGAGTGCCGAGCCCTTTGTGAGCTGTTGGCTGGCATTTGCCCATGTGCAGCGGCCACCGACAATGGCAAAAGCACCCGCGCCAGCAAGACCGCCTTTGGACAAGCTCATCCATGAATCAAGTCGACTGACTGGCTCTACTCTGCGCCCATTTCTCTGGGCGTTGCTGCCTTCTGGGACTGCGGCCAGTAGGAAACCCCCTACATGTCTCGGGAGTCCACCGGGGGTGCCCAGAGTGCAGATGTCGCTAGCAGGCAGAAGGTTTGTCTGCGGCGGGTAAGGCGTGAGTTTGTCGTCGCCTATGTCCTTGGCGGCGTGAGCGTTGCGTCGCTCTCTCAACGGGCTCGCCGTCGTGTGTCGTCTCACGGGCAGTACGAGAAGACGACGGGGTTCCCGGCGCTGGCCGCGATATATACCGCCCGCTCGTCCTCAACACCAGCCGCAACGTAACAGCAGCAGCTACTACGAATACTACATCGTGCTTATCCTGTGGCCGCCCCTCCCCCCCTTCTCGTATGGTCTCTGTCTCTGCTGGCCCCCCCAACCTCTTTCCAAGGACGACAATGGGCCCCCGCAGGAATGCGCGTCGGCGGCCCTCTGGAATGCTGCGTGGTCTGAGACAAAGAACGAGGTAGGCCCAGCCCGGACACGGCCCACCCTCGTCTGCGTGATGATGCTGGAACCAGCGGTTGTCGTCGACGATCGTCGGTCCGCATGCGTGCGTGCCCGACCCCCCGGACACAGTTCTGTTCGGGGCGCTCCTTGGAGGATTGTGGGACGTTGGGGTATGGGCTAGCTTCCCAGGTTCCTGGGCGTCTCGACTCTGGCCCTGGTGAAGAAAAAAAAAAGGGGGACGAAGGGAGAGTGGCCTCTGCCCATTGTCCGTATGCGGCGTGCGGGAGGGGCGGAGCACGGAAAGTATCCTGGCTTCTGGTTCCAAACTTTGAAGAAATCTTTGGTGCTTGCCCTGATCTCTGTCCGGTACGTACAAACAACCCCTACCACTTTTTAGTCTCTAGCAGATGTGCTTTCCCCGTGGTCGTGCAAAGCAAACATGTTTGGCAAATCTCCCGGCGCCGTACCATCCGCGAAGCAAATTCCGTGAATCTCTCTCTCTTCCAAGTATTCTACACACAATCCCGCCCGTCTACGAGATGTAGCCCCGTCCAGCCTCGCCGCTGAGCAGCGCGGCGCTACGGCGAGCATCGAGGAACAGGTCCTCGCACTCGGCCACATCCTGGACGTCGATCTGCGAGCGGCCGCTGGCCTTTGCAAGAATGCTGTTGTCGTGCCGTTTGGTCAGCAAAACACTGTCATTGTCTCGGACTACCGCCAGCTCAAAGCGGGATCTGGGGCGGACGGGGTGTCAAACGTACCTCGCGGGAGTCAGCAACTGCAGGCAGTACCGCAGGCTGATGCGGACGCCGTGGTCGGAAACCTTGTCGATGGCGGCATCGGTTATGGAGACGCCCTCTGTCGAGGCCCGTATCCGCACAATCTTCTTGATCTCGTCGGCTTGGTACGGGGCGGTGGGGATGATGAGGAGGCGGGCGAGGAAGTCGGTAGGAATGCCGTGGGCTGCCACAATATCGTCTGTGCCCCTTATTGTGCACATTCCGCGGTTCGACGCCAGCACCACGATCGGAGATATTGGCGATTCCAGTGCTCGGTTAAGGTAGGTGAAGCACTCCACATCGAGCATGTGCGCCTGTCAAGCATAACGTCAGTCTGAGCCTTTTTTGTTGCACCATTGCCAAACAAAAAAAGAAGGCATGCACGTACCTCGTCGATGAACAAGACACCTGGCACCAGCTCAGCCACGCCTTGGTCGATGTACTTGCTGACGACCTTGTTGATTTCGCCGCGCAACTTTTCCGTGATCTCCGTCATCTTGGGCTTCATGAGCTGGCCCATCATGCTCATGATGTCCTGTCCGCCCTGCGGCCGCGCGTTGGCAACATCCAGGTCGTGCAGGGTGACATCCTGCACAATCTCCTTCTTCTTGTGCACCTCGCCCTTGGGGATGGGCACGTATTCCTCAGCCTCGAGGTCGAATTCGGTGGCATACGCGTCCGACCGACCGACTCGCTTGCAGGCACCCGTGTTGGCCTCGACGTAGATGACGTCGCCGACGGTGACTCGCTCCTTCTGGATGGCCTCGTAGATGCTGGGGTCGAGCCGGAGCTTCTTCTGTCCCTTGGCGCTCTTCAGGCCGATCAGGAGGGTGCTGATCGTCTTTCCGTAGCCGCCCAGCGGGTTCTCGGCTTCCTCCGGGGTGAGCTCCGTGACCTCTCCCTCGTACACCTCCTTCGTCTCGCGCACTTTCAGGCCAATTGCCCTCCGGAAGTTCTCCATCAACATCTCCGTCTTCTTGACCTCGGTCGAGTAGATCTCGCTACCCACGATGGGGCAAAAGGGGATCTTGGTTCCCAGTTCTTGGCTAATTGCGAGCGCAAGGGCCGTCTTCCCGGTACCGGGGCCGCCCGCCAGCAAAACTCCTCGGCCAGCCATCTTGTGAGCTCGAATCAGGTCGACAACGACGCCACAGGACTGCGCAGCGGTGGTTAGCATCCTGTCAGGAGGGAGCAATGGGTGTCGTACTTCTCGAGCAGGCACCTGGCCGACGAATCCGCCTGCTTGTGCCTCTGCATATCCGTCCGACTTCAATCCCAGGCCCCTGATGTGCGTGTGAGCGGCCGTCCGGTTGTCGCGCTTGTTGCCCTTGACCTCGCTGATCTGGACCATTTTGGCGGTTTGGCAATGCCCTGCCAGGTGTTGAAATCGTCGCGACAGGTAGTCTTTATGTCGTTCTCGTCGGTACAGCAGTCTCGCGGAGCTTATGGCATGCTCGTGATGTGATGAGATCGTAGCAGGCGTGAATTCGAGATGCCCAAAGATTTGCGATTGGATCACAGCCTTGCAGGCTCTCACCCTTCGCGAGGTCGCGACTGCTCCACGATCCACTTTTGTCACGTGACCTCTTGCAGCTCCTGGTTCTCCTACCCTATACTTTCGCATTGCTCTCATCTCAAAGCACTCAACGACGACGTTGCACTTGTTGCAGATGCGAGGATTGTTAATGACCTTTTCCCTAGCGACTCCGGTAGCTGACTATGCTCATAGGTTGCCAATGTCGAGAATATCTCAAACTTATTGTTGAATCATATCCTTCTAATCTAGTCATTGTCTTTAAGAGCATCTCGACGCAGCGTTGTTTTTCACAAATCTTTGCGAGTGCCTATTCTAACCTCTGAAGGTTGACACTCTCTGCTGTACCACCTACACCCACGAGCATCGGCGATCTCTCAGCTTCCCCGGTCAAGTTGTTCTGCCTCTCGACGTCCTCCACCTTGGGCGGCGGCGGCGGCGGCTTCTTCGTAAACACGACTCCGACGGCACTCCCCAAAATCAAGGCACAGCCCATGAAGCTCATCAGTCCCATGCGGTGTCCAAACACCCACCTGTCAAAGGCCACTGCGAACAGCATATGCGTATACACCATGGCGTTGGCCCGGTTCGACTTGTCCGCGGCGAGTCCCGCCGTCAGGAGGTACTGCATGATGAAGCCCAGCGCCCCGAGGGCGAGCAGCAGGAGACACTGCTTCGCCGACGTGGGCGTGATCCACCGCAGAGCGGGCTGGCCAATGTCCAGCGCCGGCGCGAGGCTCAGGGTAAGGAGGCAGATGATGGTGCACGTCAAGCCGAAAAAGTTGACCGAGATCAGGGGATGCGCCCGCTTGCCGATGGTTCGCAGCGTCGTAAACGCCCCTGCAGCCCCCAAAACACCGAGCAACGCCACGCCGACGGCGACCAGCCGCTCCTGAGCGGTCGTCTGGTGGTCCGCGCCGGGGAGGCCACCCTGCTTGGGTGGCTCGCTGGTTGATGACGAAGGCTCCTGTCCGTCCGATGGCGACTTGGAGAACAAGGCGGTTGGCCGCGCGATAAGGACAACGCCCAGAAGAGCCACAACGGTCGCTAGCCGCTCGATGCGCGTAAACGGCTCGCGGAGCAAAAAGTAACACACGAAGCCAGCGACTCCCGGCGCGAGAAAGGTGATGACGGTGGCATCCGCCAGCGGGAGGTACATCATCGAGTACCACATGCCGAAGATGCCAAAGAATCCCGTGCAGCCTCTTGCCACCAGAAGCCACCTAACTTCCCTCTTTCCAAACGGGGAATCGGGCATCTTCACCCACCACATGTACGTCAGGCAGCAGACGGCCGTCAAGCTCTGCCTGAGCAGCAAGACCTGGACGGGGTGCATGCCCTCCCCCTCGAGCTCCAGGAACCGGGCGCTCAGGTTCATCAACGCTCCAAACAGCTGGGAGAGCTCCACGAGAATGGCCGGTTTATTTCGTTCCCAGAAGCTATTCAACGGCGACGACATCCTCGGCTCAAGGGACGAGTGCCGCGCCAGCGGGTTGTACGTTCCATGCGGAACGGGTGAGAGCCTGGCGCTGGGAGCCGGACTCGGGGATAGACTCCGAAACTCTTGCGTAGTTGCATGCTGCACCTTGTTGTCGCCGCGGCCGTTGGGGGAAAGCGAGTGGTGCAGCGGGCGTCGCGGTTCACGAGCGCCTTCGAAATGTTGGTCGAGCTTGGTTGTCCGACCCGGGCGGAACTCCGCACCGGGAGGCTGCGGAGCCTCGGACTCTTGCTTCATGCTGGGGTCAAAGACCAAAGAGAAAGCGAACCACTGTGCTCTGATCTGGATCTCACTAATGGCAACAACAGAGACAGAGACGGCCTGAACAAAGCCCCTGTCCGATTTCCATTGATAATATTAGGACGATGAGAGGGTTGGTTCCATCGCAGAGTTGGGCAGAGGATAAGCGCTAGGCGAAGCAACAACCGACGGAGAGGAAGGCGACCACAACAAGGCCCGTCCATTTGACTACAAGAACCCAACGCTGCCTGCCCGAATCCCCAGCCACCCTAGGCTGCGGGTTGTGTGTGTGTGTGGGCAAGGGAGGCCCTTCAACTGTATGGAGTCATCGCCAGTCGCCGTCAGTTGCCAGTGTGTGGACCGGTCGTGCGCGCAGCCAGTCAGAGGCCCGACACAGCACTCGAGCGCGGCCTTTGACGGCTAAATTATCAAAGAGGCAGTTGGGGGTTGCTAGGCGGTAAGCAAGACGGGGGATTCATCATCTTGAGCCCGATATCGCATGCATAGCGGTATCGGGCACGGAGGCGGGGCTCCGGAGTTGTGGAGGACCCCTGTCGCCGACGCCGATATTCGTACTTTGTAATCCGTAGGCTGACCTACCTAGCGTCCACGTTGTCGGCTACCGCATGATGCCGAGTGGTATCGGAATGATGCCATTGTGATAAGTGATACTCGCAGGAACGGCTGCGACTGTCCGGTCGGGCATTTGCCGCTCTCGTCCCTTGGGCACTGACAAGCGACCATTGGCGATTGATGGAATTGACCACCTGCATCTCGAGTCGTCTTGGCTATTGTGCAGACGACCTTGCGGGTTCTTGTCTCGGCAATGCTCAATTCGAAAGCCAATAAACAGCCGCTATGGCAAACATGAAAATCATTGCTCGCCCTTCCATGGCCCCATGCCTTTGCAGAACCACAACGCCGTGTCGCCGGTCCGCATGCCGCGGCCGTGATATGTCCAAAAGGGAAACCTGTACTCCGTGCCCATGCGCTCGAAAGATCACCACCGCCACCTCACGTTCGCCACGCGAGGCGCCTCATCGCTTCTTCCCCAGTGCATCGGCTTCGGCTTCGGCATCATCGTCCGCCTCCCCCAGCTCCTCTTCGACCCTCGCCGCTGCCGCGGCCGCGGTGCCTGCGCCCGTGTTCGTCGTCGTCGTCGTCGCCCTGTCGTCCCCTCTCTCCCTCTTTTTCTCCTCGTCAGCTGCGTCCTTCATGATCTCGTCCTCGCCGTCCCGCAGGATCTCGCGCGCCTTCTTGATCTCCTTTTGCTTCTCAAACACCTCCTGCACCTTGCCCAGGAACGCCGGCTCCTTGCGGAACGCAAACTCAAAGTCCTCATATTTGATCTTCTGCCGCCCCGAGTAGTGCGCCGCGCGCGTCGCCTCGAACGCAATCGACTGCATGAAGTCGGTCAGGATCTCGTCGAGCACGCGGATCGTCTCGGGCAGCGGGTTCTTGACGTCGCCGTGCGCGAAGAGCAGCTGCGCCACTGCAGAAGGGTGTCAGCTTCCGGGGATCGACGGGTTAGATGAGTATGGGCGGTGCGCGCACGCTCATTGTGAGAAAAGTTCATCTTGCCGACATTTTTGCCGGCGCGCGCTCGCGGCTCCATCTTGGCGGTTTGGAGAGGGTCGCAGATTATACAGAGAGGGTCGCGGAAGCTGTAATGGATAATGCCACCGCTGTAGAAATTGACCAGGATCGGTGCGCGCGACACCAAGCAGGAGTTGAGAGGTTCAGGAGCGAGATCCAGCTCGTCACAGTAGGTACATTGAGGTTGAGGGTCTCGCAGCTGGTGGTGTAAATCAACTTGGGTGGAGTCCTCCGGTTCGGCGAATCTTTGCTCCCGCCCGCACCGCACCCGCCACAGCGCGTCACAGGAGGCTGAAAGGCCAACATTCAACCCGCAGCCTGGTCGACGACGACACTTACCTCTTGCGCGGGACACCTCCAAATTACCTGCGCTCTTCGCAGTGAATCCGTAAAGATGGTATGCACAAAACGCCGCAAAGGCTGCGATTGACCCCCGGTCCACTAACGCCTCGCGCAGTCTGCCCTCTTCAACTTCCAGTCCCTCCTCCTCGTCCTCCTGCTCCTCATCTGCACGAGCGCATACGTTCACAACTTCACGCCGGGCATTATGGACAGAAACAAGAACGGGTACGGTCCCGGTGGCACATAACTTCACGCGGCACGACGAGCGAAGGCTGACTGGGAACCAGCGTCATGGGCATTTTCTGGAAATGCGCGAGGATAGGAGAGCGACTGAGTCCGTACATCAGCATATGCTGTGTCGTCATGGCCGTACGTTAAGCCCGCCACAGCTTGCGACGTGATGGATCCATGGTGCTAACGTCACCTAGGTCTCGATTCTCGTGAGCTAGACGATTCCATCTGCGAAGAGGGGTTAATCCTGGGACACACATTGCATATTGGAGTTTTGGCGCAGGCAGGAGGTTTGGCCCAAGTGAACTGCACAGGCCGCGACAAGGCCGCACGATCGTCCCATCGAGGCAGCTGCCTCGGTTCATAATAACATCTTCCCCGAGCCATCTATGACGGACGCTGCGGGGGCCCGAAGCCCGCGAGAGTTCGTGTAAAAACCCTTGTCACGCGTCTGCGAAGGGAGGCACCAGCGGCCTGCTGCCTATAGGTGGCAGTTTGGAACGAATCGCCGCAAGCAGCTTGTTGTATTCGGTGCGCAGGTCATGGATGACATAACAGTCTGGGACGGAACTCAGCGCGGCAAGCAAGAAGGGCTGGAATGCAGAGTTCGGCTGGATGAATAAACCTAATTCACAACTCGCATCTTCCGCCAGCTGCGATGTGCGACCCTGACTGGGAGCGTTCACTCTGGGAGCGTTTACTAGCGAGCTGCGACTCTCTTGGGTTGGTGTTTGTGTTGGCCCAAAGAACTCGGCGCCGCGAAGACGCATGCTTCGTATGTATTGTAGAACCAACCCCGAGTTAACACCAAGCAATCGCATGAGTATTATGCGTTGGCAGGACTATTGAAGCAACCGACCGCCACCTGCCCGCCTCACGTGAGTGCGTGGCAGAGCTGATGAACTGACGTCAAGCCACTCGCTTCCAAAGTCTCCTCGGCCTCCAATCGCGATGCCTGTGTGAAGGACTACATTACCCGCGCTGCCTCATCGAGTCATCCACATGCGCGAGCCACGCAGCCGGGTCCTCCGAGCCCGAAACGGCAATTACCTAACTTTGCTAACTTTGCTAGGCTCCCCGTTCCGCGGAAACTTTTTACCCCAGCCTTAGCCACGCCTCCCAGAGAGCCTCGGTGAGTATGGCACCGTGGCACGCCCAATCTGGCAATGCAAACACGTCAAAGTACCGGTACATGTTACCGATGCGAAGAGGCTTCCAGAAGAGATGGCCGAAGGTTGCACAGGAGGGGGGCCTCGGGGTGGGCGGTGCGCAGGGTAACACCGCACTGGGTCCTGGGCCCCTGACCCCTCCCGGAGAAGAGCGATGGAGATTTGGCTGCCGCCGCAAGTCAATGCAATGTCAGGACCGTCGCATGACTGGCGATGAGTGAGTAGCCGCCGGAGCCACCGGCCGGGGACAGCGAGTGCTTCGGCGACTATGACGCCGGCGTGTGCATCGCTGCTACGAGCGGCTTGTCCAGAACCGGAGGATTGCAGTCCAGCTTGCGTCCGCCGTCCCGGATCCGGATCCGGCGACGGCGACGTCCTCGTGCCACTCACTGGTGGCATGGCCTGGTGGCATGGCATTTCTCGCTCATCTCGCGGACCCCCGACGACGGCTCCGGCCCTGAATCGAGAGCCAATAATATTAGCGCAAACCCTGCACGGGTCTGGACTGGCTCGTCGCAAGATCTGGCGAGCCACGTGAGGCTCCGTCCGGGCCGGACCCAGGAGCCAAGGAAAAACGTGGCCATCGAGAATCGGACCGGTTCCCAAGGACTGGACGAGAGAGTCGACGTCCGTCTGCAGACTGCACAGCGCCGGCGGCGGCGCACGCATCCCCCGCCAGCCTGAAGCTGATGTGCTCGTCGTCACAGAGATCATCCGTTTCCGAGCGCTCGCTCGTACCATCCTTGCATGTGAGCCTTGCAGACTCTCATGTACTCGTGCGGACGTTTTTCCACCCGTGACGAAATGTCGGTCAGCATGGCCCTGATCCGTTCGCCTCGCGGGGACTTTTGCGAGACGGGCAGCCAGTCCGTCGACGATGGGTGCTGTGGCTCCTGTGCCAACGTAGCTGCAAGCCGTGCCCGATATGCTCACATGAGGCTTCCGCCGCGTCGCCTTTTGAAGCAAGCAAACGCATGGTGCCTTGTGTCAAACGTGATAATGCAATGCAGGCGCGGTGAAATGGCACCTTGGCCGTCCCAGGACAGTGGCATTTGTGTCACGTCTACAGGTTGGAGCTTCGTCTGAGAAGTGAGCGACAGCCCTCCCCGGCAGTCTCCAGTTGCAGGCCACGCGAGTCCCTGTCCCTTGTCACGAGGATCGCTGGGCTTGCTTGGTGCTGCCGGGCGGTGGGCAGTGGCGTCGGAGTGAGAGTCCCTGGCGTTTGCATGTGCAAAAGATTGCAAACGAGCCGAAACGACTCGGCGCTGGTGGATGAATTTAGCGCAGACAGTCGAGACGGAGCGAACCGCAACGTTTTGTTGCCGTGTTTCCTGGCGGCTTTCAGCGAGGACGAGACGTAAATAGTAGCAGCTGTTTCCTGACGGAGGATAGCTGAAGGAACGAGGCCGACTCCATGCGTACCAGAGGCGGAGAGAGTCTCACTATATAGCCCGTACTCTGTACTTGCGGACCGTTCTGCGCGGGGGCTCAAGTTGACGTTGAGCCCGTCGATGGCGTTCCGACGAACATGCGCCGCCAACCACATGAAACGGAGTTGCGTGCAACGGTGTCCAGTCCGCGGATTTGTGTAGGCCACCATTTTTGTGGGTGGCGTAGAATGCCCGCCTGCAACCACACACCTCGACAAGTTCGCCGTCACGACTCGGTTTCGTGCGCCATTGACGGAAGTCTGTGGAGGGAGCAGGTTGCCGACTGCGCCTCGCCTGCGCGGCAACAGGGACCGACCCTTGCACATCTCATCTCTGATGACGCTGGAATGAGGCACGCTACGGAATAATTCCATCGTGCTGCCAGCCAGGCGCCTACGGGCGGAGGACTACGAGTATGCTGGTCTATATTATGGCTCGCACCGCACAAACCACCATCACTGACCTATCTCTGGGCCGTGCTGTTAGGGTTGCTAAATGCAGTGAGACGGCTTGATCCGCAAGAGTGAGCGTCACGGCGAGTGGAGGGTCAGCATTGTCGACCTCGCATAACTTTGACGCCTCTCGCTGCAGCCTGCTGGAGCAGTGTGAATGAATCCGCATTCGAGGCCATCACGGAAAGGCGGGCTTTGGCGAGTGCCACGTTCGACAGCTCCAATAGATCCAGGGCTGAGGCTCTTTTGCTGTGTATGAATGCGGCGGTACCAGCATGAAGCATGAGGCGCAAGATGAACCGTGGAATCGTAGGGCCATTCTTGTCGACGCAAAGACCACGAGAGGTAGGGTTCTGCAACATGTCGGTCAGGCACTTGCCCAGCTAAATAATGCCTTCGTCCGTACTTGCTCCTTGCAAGTAATAACTGTCGTCTCATATACAGTTAGTTGCCCCGTGTGGCGCTTTGCATCTGCATCCTCATCTTTCCATTCGCCCTGGAGCCTCGTATGGAGAGGAATATGACGGTTGGTGTGGTCACTGCCTGCAGGGGCAGGGCGAGACAAGGGCGGAAAGCGCAGCACGGCGCGCGCTGGGGCACTGTTGTGTCGTCGTCGTATTGAGGCTGCATCCAGGCCCTTGGCGGGTGGTGCGTGGTGGGCGCATCGTCATCCCGGATCCCCGGCCGTGAAATTGCAGATATTGAAAGCTACGCGCCGCAGTCGACGGTGACGGCTGCCGTCAGCGGGCGCCGCTTACTCGTGCTCTTGGGCCGGCACTCCGGAGCTGCCTGTCAGTCCGATGCCGTCCGATGCCTTTGCATGGTGCTGTTGGACGAAGTCTATGTGTCAGCCAGAGCGCAGACCGTGCCCGCGTGCCCGCGTGCCCTCAGCGTCAACCCTCTCCGGAAGCAGCGCAAGTGCCGGGTCACGATGCGATGCCAGCCGTGGCTGAACCCAAGCATGACGGCGTCCGGGTCAAGGGCCAGCCGAGACGCCAATGAAGGGAGACGGGCGCCCACGAAGGGAGCCAGATTGCCAGAGTTGTGCTGGACGGTACGTTGGCAGGGAGGTTTCCAAAAAGTCAGCCGACGTGCGCCGGGCTCCCAAGCATTACTCGTGAGTGAGACCTCCACGATGCCGCCACAATGAAGTCCGAGCCTCAGCAAGGGACGGTGACGACCACAGCCACAGCTCGGTGCAGAGACAGTCGGGAATTCGGCCAAGGCATCGTCAATGGCCCGGACCCCTGGCTGCAATCCTGCATGTTTCGCTGTCTTCGTCGACGAAGCGAGCTGTAGAAGACGGGCGTATGCATTCCTGCAGGTGGGAGAGCCGTGTCGAGCAACCGGCTGGGCCAAGGGAGGCGGACAGACAAGACTGTTGCGTATTGCGTACGAGTACGTGCGTGCCCCGAGTGGACTCCGTGCGTATGAGGGCGAAGTGGTGTGCTGTTATGTGTGTTGTGATGACCTGCTGTGAGATGAAGGCCAAGGCTCGATCGGATTGACCTGATCCCGTCTTTTTTCCTTCTTTCCGCTGGCGGCCCCCACCTGCCACGGCCGTGTTTCTCAGGCGAGTCGTGGCGGTCGATGAAGACTCGGGACAAGCCAAACGACACTCGCACTCCCGCGTACGGGTGCTCCGTCGGCACGGATTGACAGCAGAGATCAACCCTGTCTCGCCTCCCCCACAGACACCGCAACCGGGCTGGGACACATTGACGGATTGCTGATGAATGCTGGCTCCGTGGTTGATGAGTGGAGTGCTGGATCCTGGACCAGGACAGGGCTCCTTCTTCATACCCCTGTCTCCGCTCGGGTCGCAACATCCACTTGACCCAGTGCCAGACTGATGGGCGGGCTACCGAGTCCGGCAGGAAGGGTCCCACGGACCTTCCGGCCATACCACCCATTTGGTAACGCTTAAAAGGCTCTGATCAGCCCGGGCAGGCAAGGGGCCTTGCAGGAAGGCGTGGAGGCCCTGGCTACTGGTACATGCTCGTCGATGCCAGCACGGACACGCATGGCGCCGCACAAAGGACTGCTCGGTGTACCACTCAGCAACTGGATGCGGTTGTCGCTTGGCAATCGGCGCCTCTGGAGCTCCTTCGGCAGGGCTCTCGAGGCGGCGGCCGGTCGCTTTGACGGAGGGCGGAGCGATGCACAACCCCCTGCTCCTGCCCGACTTCCAGCGTCCGAGGTTTCGACCAACGGGCCAAAAAGTCTGACGGCACAGCGGCTGTGTCAGAAAAGGCTGATGCTATCAGACACTTGCGAAGAAGGCTGCAAAGGGGCGGGCGTGCGAGTCAGGCGAGGGAGGCCGCAAAGGGAAGCCAACAGGCAGCGAGGATAGTGACATGTTGCTGGAGGCGGCGGCGAGCGAGAGACCGACAGCCGGCCGAGGCAGAGAGAGCTGAACGAGGGAGCGCTGCCGACGCTGATCTGCGCACTGGCAGGCCTGACGCAGGATACCTACGCGGCGTGGTGGCTGCTGGACCGTCGGTACAGCTTGTGGTTGCTCGACTCGTTTGTCATGACGGCATTTTGTCATTTTTTTTTGTGCTTTTCCCGTCCATTGAAATGACGGCACTGTACGTATGCGAGTCACACTCGGTGTCGACGCCCTCTCTCTCCAGCATGCAGCCTGTGTCCAAAGTAATATCAACCGCGGACGCCAACAAGCTGGCTGCAATGCCGTGTGCTAGTCTGTCTCTTGTCGGCCTCTGCAAGATCGGCGGCCAGCCTGACGCTGTTGACACGCTCACCTGGACACACCTCGGCCCCTGGCTTGCAGTAGAGACATGCAAGGGCACGCACGCCAGGCACTCAAACAGGTCGTCGGTCGCAGGTGCCCCCATCCATGCCTGAGAGTATGCCGAATACAAGGCCGCTTCATGCACGGGCTCGTAGCAAAGGCCCGGAAAGGCACATCACAGGGCCCGCCAGGGAGGTGCTTTGCGCCTCCTTACACTCGCCCCAGTCCGGAACGAGCCTCCCAGCAGCCTCATATCGCATCACCATCACCACCTCTCCACACCCACGCGGCGCACTTGGATGTAATGAGGCATCGGAGGTCCCTGGCCCCCCACTGCCCCAAGTCCACGCACCCGCCGCGGCAGTGGGTATGTCCATGACTTCCGGATGGGACCCGACTGAGGTTTGGGTGGGTTTGGGTGGTTTGGGTGTGTGGAGGGTGCGCATGTGGCCACCACCACGACGTCCCGCGCATCGCAAGTACCTGCCTCCCTTACACCATTGCCGCATGCACCGCTTGTACGAGTACAGACGCATACGAGTAGCCCGCACACACACACGCTCACACACACACACACACACACACACATCATACATGCCACAGGACAAAGCACCCTGGGACGGGGACGGGAACGGGGACCAGACCGGCCCAAAGCTCTGCGGGTGAGATTGCGGTCAGTCCCGAGCGTCCGTCCTGTCGCATGTAAGTCGTCTCCCGCACCCCGTACCCTCACGATTCGACTGCAACAACAAGGGAGCCGCCGGCACACGGGCTCTCGTTTTAGCACAGGCCCTCGCAGCTCCAGAGCGTCCATGCCTCAGCCCAGCCCGCTGATGCGAGTCTGCGAGAGCGAGCCGCGGGCGAGGGGTGGAGGGAGCCGAGCCCGCTGTAACCTCACGGCGCAGCCCAGCGCAGCCCAGCGCAGCCCAACTTCAGCTGCTGCCGCCCCGGAGTTGCAGTCGGGATGGACGGACGGTAACGAGTCGAGGCGATGCCTCGTACCCATAGGAGGCATGGGCGAGGCGCTTGTACTGGTACCGGCGCCGCTCCGCCCATTCCGCCGCACGCAAAGGCGAGCGCCGAGCGGGCTGCTGTTGCGCGATGGCTGCAGCGGGTACCTCCACTGCAGCACTGCTGGACGCGCCCCGTGGCCGCTGGCAGAGCCACCTGGACGCTAAGAAATTGCGGCGAGCCCACCGCGAGGTACGTACCCGGTACCCCGTGCTCCGTGCATGCGCCTGGTGTACCTGCTCGTCAAACGTACTCGTACTTCGAACGGGATGCGTGCGCAGCCTCATCACTGCATCAGTCGGCCGCGCCTCCAATCGCTCCTTCCGCCGGTGTGGTGGCCAAGCGGTGGCGGCTGGCACACGCGCTAACACCTTACCCATCCCCATCTCTCTCCCATGGACCATGAGTCCCATGCCAATGGCGCCCCCCATGTCGCTCGACATGCACGATGCGACTTGTTCAAAGTAAGTCAATGTCCCTGGAAAGTCCCTCCTTTTTTCGCCGTTCTGTCTTCTGTGCCCTTCCTCGCCTCCCTCCGCGGTACTTCTACTGCGGCTCTACCACTGCCCGCTGCCCTCTTATTATCCTACTCCTTCTTCCCCCGTTCGTCTGGAGATCCCCCCTCTCTCCTCTCTCCTCTCTTCTCTTTCCTCTCCCTCTGGACGTACTCTCTCTCTTCTGTTTCCTTTGACTGTTAATATTTGGCCGCTGAACGCTCCTTGCCTGGGACCCGATACTCGTACACACTCCTTGCCCCCATCCCGACGATCCCCAGGCCGCCTCGGCACCGGGACAAGCACCGGGACGAGCACCCAGACGATCTCGCCCGACGTCAATTCTTTGTGTGCCTGTTCGCTGAGCCGTGGTCGTTTGCATGCAGGTCGCCTCGAAGGAAATACAAACGTCGCCTTGGAGCAATCTGTACATACGCTGTTCACCTTGCAGCGAAGCGAGAACAAACTTGGCCGCGGACACTGACGGCAAACGACGTCGACACCCGTACGTTTGCTGTTCGCCGGATCCCTGCGCATAAAATTACATGTAAGCACGGCAAACCACATCCACGTTTCCCTACATGCACACGGTCGTCGATGCCCAATTGCGCGAGTCGGTCGGTCGGTTGTTCTGTACTCGTACTCGGGCAGCCACGCGTGGATGCATGGTTCCCCTGAATAAGCGACTGTCGCTGCATCTCGCCGTGCCTCGTGACTTGCACCCTATTCGCACCCGAAAGTGTGCAAGTCATATGCCCAGTCTTGCTAACAGCCAACACCTTGCAGCCGACGTGAGCCACCGAGACTCGACAAGAACTGAGAGTATCGGCCGCCGAGAAGGAAAAAGAACAAGAAACAACCACTGAAACCCCTTTACCGCTTTTGTTGAGCCCGCCGACGCCGCCCATCGATCCGTCGGCTCCTTTTCTTTGACTGAGACGAGCAGGATCGACCCAGCACAATGGAGCAAGGTTATGGCGGAGGACCCGTCGAGAGGTCACGGAGAAACCTCTCGACCTCGGCCCCTGTGCCCAAGGGCGAGGGCGAACCTATAAAGGACACGGATGTCCAGATGCAGCAGCCACCGCAGGCCGAGCCCGAGAGCAACAACACCGCACAGCCCTCTCAGGAGTCGCCACGGCGGTGCGAGGCCGCCGTGCGGGAACCGTCCCCCGCCGCCGCCGCCGTCTTCTCACGGGACGTCGCGAGCGCCTCGGCCTTGCCCGCTTGCACGCCTGCCACCGGATCGTGCGGAAACCGTAAATGCTTCCGCCACTCGGCTATCCAGCTCTGGCCGGTGGAGCCTCCGGTGACGAGGTCGACCCTCAGCGAGCTTGACGTGTCCAAAATCATCCACAACCCGAAGCTGCGGCACGACATCAACTTCGACCCCGAGCTGCACTTCAGGCCGAATCTGGACGGAGACAAGGGCCGCAAGAAGCAAGATAGGGCAAACCTGTTTTGGAGAACCCTTAGGGAGGAGCTATCTCTGTTTCTCACGGACCGGCCCGCCTTCTATTCCAAGCACGGAGAGAGAAACGACTGGACGCTACCTGCGCTGCTCAAGGCCGTCAAGGAGATCATCCAGACGCTGGTTCCCCACCGCGACCGCCAATTCCTGGATGAGGGGTTGAACGTCGAGTTGCTGATGCAGCAGTTCCACAAGAACATTGCCGACTTGGAAAAACTAGCGCAGTGGCTTTCCCGAGTCCTCAAGTCTCACTGCGCACCCATGCGCGATGATTGGGTCGACACAATGTACACCCAACTAAGCAACGGGAACCGAAACTCTAACCTGGATGAGCTCGTCACGGGCATGCGCAGCCTCCTTAGCGTGCTCGAGGCCATGAAACTGGACGTCGCCAACCATCAGATTAGATGCCTTCGGCCTGTCCTCATCGAAGACACGACGCACTTTGAGCAAAAGTTCTTCCTGCGCAAGATTCAGTCGCGAAAGGTGGACATTAGCGGTGCAAAGCAGTGGTACAGGGACGCCGACCGGAGATACTCGCCGAGCATGGGCAACACGTCACAAACATTTGGCGATATGGGCGTCTTCTTCGAGGCGATGACCCGGTTGGTCCTCCCGTCGACGGCGGAGAAGCGCGTACCGAGCACCTTCCTCTTCGACGAGGAACGCATCATGAAGCTGAGATCCGACATGCTGGACGCCATCAACCTGGACGTCTGCATGCGCATGTACACGGACCTGGAGAACGTGGGCCAGCTTACCTCCAAGGTACTCGGGGCCAGCCGCGCCTTGGACGAAGGGACCATCCACAGATGCTCGTCTCCGAGCAGCGACTTCAACTTCAACACGCCTCCCTCGTACTCCCGCCCATCGAGTCTCGTCTTCAGCTCGGCTGGTTCTGCGTCAACCTCGCCGAGGTCCTCCCTGGTGCTACCCTCTTATGTCGCGCCCGAAAACGGCGAAGCCAGGGTCAAGGCTCGAAACGTGTACAACTCGCTCGTGGCCTTGCTGCAATCGGCACCGCCCACGTCACGCCCTTTCGCTCGCTGGCAAGAGCTTGCATCCCCCATGGCCCTCCAGGTCTTCCGTTTCACCAACGCGCCGTCGGAGATGCTTGCCATCTTCGAGGAGAAGCTGACGGAAAATGTCTGCAAGGCAAACACGGAGCTCTATCTGCAGGTTGAGAAGGCATTTCACAGCCGGCTGATGGCCGAGTTGGGCAACCGGGTTCGTGAATTCAAGTCACTATCTGGCGTGTCACTCTTTTCGGTGGCTACGGGGAACCGTATTCAGAACAACAGCGGCATTGTCCACTCCGGACGAGAAACGGAAGCATCATTGCGCCAAGAGGAGGGCGGCATGGAAGACATGGCCACCCGCCTTGCGCATCTTGGCGTCTTGCACTGGCGGGTGTGGTCTCAGCTGGTCTACCTGGGCGACCCGGACGACATGTCTCTGGACGCGCCGAGTCAGATCTGAGCGCTGTCCTCTGTTACACCGCGGCCGTCGATGTCGATAATCGACCCCCGACGCAACAAACCTCGTGTTGGGACGCTTGAAATCGGCAACTTGGACACAACGCCGAGTTCACACCCAGACTACCACTCCCGGGATTGCAGCATCTTCATTGCGACATCTGCCCCGTCCCCCCACCTCTGCGGCTCGCAGAACAACACGGCCAACCGCCACACTTTTTTTTCGTACCTGTTCTCAACCATACTGATTTACAACAACCGGAGTTATCGCAACTGGAGTTTTAGAGCACTAGACTTGGGGGTGACAAGAACAGGAACACTGCTATTTGGCGTCTGCATCTGAGTCGTCTCCTTGGTCGGCCGTTGGTTTACTTTTCCACGTGCGGCTCACTGCGACGCCTTTATTTTATTGTTTGTTTTTGCGTCTTATTGCTGCATACCATCCCCTGAACTGGTTCCTTGCTTTTGTTCCTGTTTCTGCGGATATCGGCGTTTTTGGGGCAACGGCACAGGGGATGGCGCGACTCGGCAAGACACGCGACTTTGCGTGCGCCTAATTCAGGGGCCGGCACCCGGCGGAAAACAGCTTTCGTGCTGCGGTATATTTATCTTGTAAGATTGAGGGAGACCCAGAGGACAGGGTGGTATCAGGTTCTGGCCGAGGCGACTGCAAGGGCCGAAGGCTTCCTCTGCTGGAACACTGGGCAACTAAGAAAGGTAGTCAGGAATCGTTAAGATGGGATGCTCTGGTATCCGATTTTGCTTTTAGCTGGGTGCGGCATACTTTGTGTGTAAGTGTACGTTAATGCGTCATTGAACAAGGAAGATTGCCATGATGCCCATGTCTGTAGGAGTCCTCGCAAGTACTCGTACTCGTACCGTGCCACTACTCGGGCGAGCGTGATAGGACCCGGTGAGGCTTGGATCTATCATTAGTCTGTCATTTTCCATTGATGATGCGCGTCATGCGGCTGTGTTGGGTACCCCCCCGGTCACGCATTCGCCCCTTTCGATCCTGGCCCTCGAGAGCCGAGCCCGGACACGAAAAGGGGCAGCATACACGGCCTCGCCGTCTGGCCGTCTCCGCGCGTGCCACGCACGGGGCGTAAGCAGATTGCGTGCCTCGTCCGGCTGGCGTGTCGCGCCGCTCCCTAGGCGGTGTCGTCGAGTCGGCGCGCCGGTGATGGCGAGGCGGAGTCGCCGGCTTGGCCTCAGCTGAGGCCGGGGGCTGCAGACTACTGGAGGTTCGTTGCGCGGCGCGGCGCCTTTTTCCTGCCGGGGCGATGAATCAGCACTTCGCTACGAGGGACGGCCGCGGCGGCGGGGAGATGAAGCTTCCCTGGTGGCTGGGGCGCCAACTACGAGTATGAGCACTGCACTGCTGGGTCCCTGCTCCGCGCTGTGTGCGAGTAGATGACTTGGAGTCTCGTCGTGGTGGTGCGGTGCGGCAGAGGACGGGAGTAGCGGAGGCGGGAAGAGCCGGTGGCGAGGGGTAGCTCCGAGGCGCGGCCAAACTCTAGTTCTGGGGGTTCTGTAAAATCATAAGTCATGATGCAAGCTAGGTGCTGGTCGTCAAAGGCCGTGGCGCGAGAGTAGGTTCGTGAAGAAAACAAAGTCATTGTCAATGGCTACCTATGCAACTCGTCCAGTCTCCAATCCGTGGGCCCCATCCAAGGGGGTGGTAGGTAGCCTCCATCCATGCAATTCATCCAAGAACCCCGTCCTCCGTCATCCATCCCCTTCAAACAGCTGCTGCTCACCAGGCTCTCCCGCGCGCTCCGCGCATAATGTACAAGTCTATAATCCAATGGCACGAAGCGGAAATTAAACCAAAAAAAGGGGGCGGCTCCAGTAGCCAACAGAGCGCAGCACTCGCCTGCGTCCAAACGCTGCGACCAAAGAACAGAACCAAAGATGGTACCCTGAATAACAAGAATTGTGTGACCTGGCCGTCGGGTGCAAGATGGGAGGGGCATCACGGCAAAAGCCCTCGAGGAGATATACAAGAAGAGGAAGCGCGCGGCATGAGGTTGCTGCCGACCAAGGGCGGCGAGCGAGGCAAAGGGGCGGATGCCCAGGTGCAGGTTGTACGCGGGTTATCGGGGACTCAGCGGGCTCTTGCCGGGCCCCTGACTTCG
This sequence comes from Tolypocladium nubicola, assembly GCA_024340505.1. Lineage (NCBI taxonomy): Eukaryota > Fungi > Ascomycota > Sordariomycetes > Hypocreales > Ophiocordycipitaceae > Tolypocladium > Tolypocladium nubicola. The sequence goes on from JALHCA010000286.1 coordinate 67,501, forward strand.
CTTCAGCCGGCTGAGCTCCTCTTCCAGCCTGCGGCACCTCGTACGCTCCTCCTGTGTCTGTGTTAGCACGCCCGCTCTCTTGTCCTGCTGCCTGGGGATCAATACGCACCCTGAGGTCCTCCTGGAACTTCTTCCGCTCCTCCCTCATCGTTGCCCTGAACTGCTCGCTCAGCATCGACGCGCCAGCTCCCGGCCTGGCGCCGTTGCCATGTCCGGGGCCGACCTTGAGCCTCTCGCCGTCCAGCTCCTCCTGCAGCCTCGACATCTTCTCTCGCGACTTTTGCACCTCGGCGTCGAGCGCGGCCTTGGCGGACAGAGCCTCGTCCAGCTTGGCCTCGAGCTCCACCTTTTCGCGCTCTGCCCCGATCGTCTCCCTAGTGATTCCCTCCAGCTCCTGAACCGTCTCGCCGAGCTCCTTCTTCAGCTTCTCGACCTGGTTCTGCAGCTTCTGGACCTCGGCGCCGTTCTTGAGCGCCGCCACGTCTGCCGCGCGCTCTGCACGGGACCCATACGCACCGTCCAGCTCCGCTCGGGCAATCGTGACCTCGGTCTTGAGCTCGGCCAGAGTCATGTTCAGCAGCTCCAGTTCGTCTTCCTTGACCTTCATGGCCTTGTTCTTGCTCGACAAGGTCGCCGTCTTCTCCTCCAGCTCCTTCCGCAGACTCTGGGCCGTCTCTTCGGCAGCCGCCTTCTCCTGTGTCAGAGAAGCCATCTGCGAGTCCACATTGGCCAGCTTCTGTCCTGCGCCCTGGCTTTCCGCTTCCGCTGCGGCCAGGTTGGTTTGGACGTCTCTCAGCTTTGTCTCGAGGGCATCGATCTTGGCTTTACGCTGCTGAAGCTCAGCCTGAGCCGCTTCGGCAGCCTCGCTAGAGCCTCTCGCGTTCTCCAGATCCTGTAGTGCCTCCGAAAGCATGGTTTGGGCATCCTTGGCGTCATTTTCGGCCCTGGACAGCAGCTGGCGGGTCTTCTCGAGCTCCTCTTGCCTCCGACCAATCTCCTCGTCCTTCTCCGCGTCGGATTTATTGTTCAGCTCGCGCTGCTGCTTGATCTGTCTCTTGAGCACGTATTTCTGGTCCTTGAGGGTCGACGCCTGGGAGTGCAGCCACTGCACCCTCGAAGAGAAGGAAGCGAGAGAGTACGGCTCGGCCGAGTCGAATCCTTCGTCTTCAGACATATCGTCTTCACCCGGAACGCCCTTTTCCGCTCGGGCTCTCCGACGCTCATCCTTGCGCTTCTTTGCTTCGGCGAGCCCATTCTGGATACTGTCCCACAGGCTCTTCAGCACCGGTCCCGTCTCGCCATCTCGGCCTCCCCTTGACAGCGCCCGTCCTAGTTGGGAGTCGGCCAGGCGAAGAGAACCCTCGAGGTACGCGAGTTGTCCCTGTACGTCGGATTCCGGCGGAATGGGCGTCGGGGTGTAGTGCGGATCAGACGACATGAGCAGATCTCTCACTTGAAGGTTCAAAGACTCGAGTCGCTCTCCGGTGTCTCGTCTTCCGGCGAATGACTCCTGTTCGGCTTGGACAGCAACCAAGCCACTTTCCAGATACTCCACCTGGCTCTTTAGAAGCGCAGCTGGCTGGGCATCCTGCATCGCAGGCGCATCAGGAGGCTCCAGGTAGTCGTTGTTGACGTCGGGGTTGAACCGGACTATAATCTCACGTAGTGACACGTTCAAGCCGTGGAGCTTCTTGGTGAGCATATCCGTCTGGCCGCGAAGCCGCATGTTTTCCTCTCGGACACGGTCCATCTCGCCACGAAGCTGGTTCTGCTCGCGGATCGGTGACTTCATGGGTATCTCGATGGCGTTCTTCCTCGGTAGGCCTCTCGTGTTGATCCCGTCGAAGGATTCGAGTCGGTACAGGCTCGGGTCGTCTAAGTAGTGTTCTTCGGCGGCCTGTTCCATGCTGTCTCTGCTCTGGGAGTAGGTATACAGGCTCTCCGGGCTACCGGGGATGCCATTCATGAGCTGTCCGTTTTGCGGCGGGGACTTTCTCCTCGACGCCTTGTGGGTGAGTTGGAGGATGCCGGCGGTGTGCTCGAGCAGCCGCCGTTGGGGCCCCATCAGTCGCTTTTCCAGGTTGAACAGTTCCGCGGCCAGCTCCTCGCACCTGCGCTCGCAAGCCTCCCTCTCTCGCTCGGCGTCCATGGCATTGGGGTCGCCGAGCCGGGCTCCGTTTGCGCCGCCAGGGCCGTATAGCCTCGCCATGGACACGGCCGCGTCTCGGTACTTTGATTGGATCGCGAGGTTTGTCCTGGTCGACTCCACCCGCTGGCTGAGGAGCTGCGACTGCTTCTTCATCTCGTCCACCTCTTCCTGGGTCAGGATCTCGTAGCCCTTGCTGTCCGAGAGCGCAGTCTCGGTGAGCAGGTGGACTTGGATCGGGTCCTTGAGGTCGACACGCCCCGTCCTCGGCGCCTGTTTCGAGCTGGCCTGGAGAAGCGTTAGCGGTGCAAGCGAAGGCGTCGCGGGAGGCCCGGCGCTGCGGCCGAGGCCCGCGTGCGGATGCCCACCTGATTGAACCGCGGCGCATCTCTGTCGAAGCCGCTCGGGGCGGCCCTCCTGTATGCGTCGGCCATGCTCTTGCTGTTGGGACTCGAGGCCGGCGGCGACAGGCCGGCGGCGCCATAGTCGTACGGGGTCGTCCCCGCCGGGTACCCGTTCATGATAAGCGAGCGTGTCCGAATCCTCCGGTCACGCAGTCGTAATCATGAGCACATTAGACAAGAAAGAAACCGCGGCCGTGAAGTCCGAGGCCGCTCAGCTCGCCATGCGGTGGGGAGACGAGCGCGAAGTTCTGGAGTCGGAGGGCGGGATATCGTGGTGGGCGTCTCGAGGCGTCTCGACCGGCGGCTCGGTCGAGAGGAGGATCACGCGGGTACGTATGCACGAGGGCGACAGCTGCCAGGTGAGCCGTGTCAGGCCGTCAGGCCGTGGGATCGAGGACGCAGACGAGTGTCGCAGCAGAATCGGGGGGGCGGGCAGGGCGTTGGCGCGCGGGAGTGCGAGAGTGAGCATCAGGCGAGCAAAAGGAGGCCCGGTCTGCACCAGCGCAGGGCAGCAGTTGGTGGTGGGTCCAGCCCAGCCAACAGCGGGTGACAGTGGCTCCTGGGGGGAGGGAACCAGCATAGGCCAGGCGTTGAGCCGCCTGGCCAGTAGCGTCGCCGTTCCTGGCTCGCACCCCAGGGCGCCGAGCCGCCAACACACCGGGCGCTAGGCTTCATCAGGCCCGCGTTGCCGGGCTCAACTCGCGAATTCTCGACGCTTTGGTTGTGCGGGAATGCGATTCACTTTGAGAATATGATCCCTGCGAGGTGGCCTTTTGTTTTGTTTTACGGAGCAGCCCACAGTCCGAAATCCGCACTCCGTGCTCGGTACTTGCTTCTGTCTTTGGGCATGTCTTGCCCACCCTGGCCGCCCTCGGAGATCATCCTAATGTGCCAATCATATCATCACCCGTGCAACCCCAGCAACCCGGCCCCAGGGCAGCAAATTTTCAGCTGCGAGGTTGGTGAGGTGCAGCTCGAGCCAATTTCCCGGCAGCAATGGGATTCACCTGACCGGGGGCTTCGTGACCGGCGTAGCCGAGCCACATGGCATGACGGCAGCTCATTTCGTCACCGTGGTTGTGGCCTCGGCGTGTCGCGTGCATCGTCGAGCGGCGCATCAATGGCTCGTCGGTGGAGCACGAGTACTTCGTACCAAGTCCTATTCGTACTCGTATCCATGTCTGCCGGCATGATGCCCGCTCACCGCCAGCTCGGTACTTGGTCGCACATACTGCGACGTCAGATCTCCGTGTCACGCGACCAGCAGCAAAACGCGAGCGGTGCAAAGCTAGATGATGAGGCGTGTTAGTTGGGCTGTTCGGGCCATATCAATCACTACAGCGCCTCGCGAAATTGGTCTACTATCTGTTGACCCATGGTTCGTCTCCTCTCCGCCTGGTGGCCCTCAGCCTGCCCTTGGACCCCGGTGGACGCGGCTGTCGCCGCGTTCTCCCCCTCCAGTCTCCGTCGCAGGCCCTCGAACTCTGCGCTCCGCCTCTGCGCGCTCAATCCCACCATCCAGGCCGGCAGCCGCCACGCCACGAGGGCCGCGGGCAGGATGCCGCCCCTCCATGCGTGTCCCACCAGCCAGCCCACGGCGGCTCCCACGACGGACCCAGGCCACTGCAGCAGCGCCAGGTGAAAGGCGAGGAGGTACTGGTACGACTTGTCCGAGAGGGTCAGCCCGGAAAAGGGCTCGCCGGCGGGCGGAGCCTGCGACGTGGCCACGCGGTACTTGTACGCGTGCGGAACCACGGCGTAGAACTGCGCGAGGACGGCGAAGACGACGGGGGTCGGGCCCGCGGGCATGTAGTTGAAGAGCCCCGCAGACAGCGGCCGAAGTACGGCCATGATGAGGGGCGGCAGGACGGCCGTGAAGAGCGACGAGACGATGAGGAACGACTGCCGATGACTCGTCGTCAGCGTCGTGTGCATGAAGCGCGAGCGCAGCGCGAAGCTTGGCGGCTGGTCTGGGCTCTGGACTTACCGCGTACTTCCTGGGACCCCACATGCGCTCGACGACTCTGAGGTTGTACAGCGACATTGCCGCGAACAGCACCTCGGCCGAGTTGGTATAGCACAGCTGGTATGCCAGCAGCCTCCAGAACTGCCGGTAGCGCCAGAGGTGGGTGTCGATGTGGATGTAAAAGTAGTGCTTGACGTCGAGCATGCTGGCGGCAATGGACACCGAGACGAGGCCCAGCACCGCCAGGCGGGTCACGGGGGCGTTAGTAAAGGTCATGATGGGTTCGTGGGCTCCGAGGTGTCGCGGCTGTCTGCTACCGCTTCATGCTGCACGAGGCGTGGCCTGCTGCCGCGGGGAGCCCCTCGGAGGCGCCAGGGAACGCGCGCCGGCGCCCGTTGTCGCCGAGGGCTGGGCAAGGAAACGGCCCAAAGGCAGCTCGCTGGCGTACGTCGAGGCTCCGGAGAAGCTGGGATATCAGCCCTGCAGCGCGTCGAGGCAATTGGCGTCGTGGATGGAGAGGTGTAGCTACGAGTGTGGTGACGGCGGCTCGGTGACGCTTCGCTGGCCGTACCGGCGCATGTGGCATGACGACGAGCGTCACGTGCCAGGATCCGCCCAGGACTGACTGGACTCCAACTCCAACTCCAACTCCAAGCTCGGCGCGGGGGCCTACTTCGTACAGTAGGCGGGGCATTGGATGGACGGGCTTCTCACTCTCTCAACTCCTCGAATTTCCTTTCGGATTTCCGCCTGCCCTCTGTACGAAATATCAGGACCGGGCAACCCCTGGGCCTCGGAGCTGGCCCCCGAAAAGCCTCCAGGTGGTGCATCTCTCGCTGCCCGACCTCGTCGCTCGCTGAAACCTCCACTATCCAAACGCCCACCCCGGTCTGGAACAACCCGTAGCCTCCGGAGCAGCCGCGCCCTTCCTTTCCGGGCACCGATTGCCGAGCAGAGCTGGAGAAGGCGAAGCTTGGACATTGGGGCAGGAACCGGATCGCGAGCCAACCTTTGTCGAGGAACCGGATCCTCACTGCGATTGCATTGCGTGATACCTTCGTCCGCCGCTCTCTTGCAAACCGAGCCACTCCCTACACTGCACCCATACTCTCCCCTACAGCACAAGCGCGCCCAAAAGTCGCCCGCCCATCCGTCCACCTACTCGGCATCTAGCGTCTTGGTCTGGCAAGTCATCGATCCACCTCGGGCACACGCTTCCTTTCGACGTCGCCAGGCCGGCCGTCTCTCTGTGCATCGTTGCCGCCGCTGGCCGAGGACCCAACATCGCCTCCCCACCGTCTCTCGGCATGCGGAAGCACCCCGGATCCTCTTACCTCACGTCTCCTGCTTTGGGCTTCCATTTCTCCTCGCTATTTTCCTGCTCGAGGCATAAGCACTACTAAAGTATGCCTCTGTCCAACGTGGGCTCCATCGTCCTCCACCACGTCGTCTTCCTCACCCACCTCGTCTACATCAACCTCGCCTTCTCCCATGCTGAGCCCAGCTTGCTCGTCGTCCTCTACTTCATCTCCAAGCTGCTGGCCCGCCGGCCCGAGGATCTCGATCCGGCGTCATGGCCCCCCAGCGCTCCCAAGTGGTAACACGGCCCGGCTCCCGCGCCGCCTCGCCCGGCTGCGGATATGAGTCGCCGAGCGAGGACAGCCAGCCCGGCTTCTTCCTGTCGCCGTCTCCGACCCCGAGTATCCACCGGTCCCGTTCCCCGGCCGCGGCTGGGGCTCCGGCCGCCCGACCACCTTTCCTAGCTAGGCCCTCCTACGTCGCAGCGGCGCCTCTAGAAAGACTGTCGTTCAACGCTGCCGTGCCGACGCCCAACCTGTCCAACCTCGATGACTTGGTGGCCAAGGCTGAAAAGATGCTACCCCGTGGCAAGGTCACCATCAAGGACCGTATTGCTTGTTATCAATGGACCTACTTCACCATGGTGCGCCACCACCTCTCACGCCAGATATGCATGCTCTGGTTGACCGACATGACCTCTCGCTAGACAATGGCTACCGGAGGCATAGCCAACGTCATTCATGCTCGTATGTCGTCTCAAGCCATCTTCAACGTCCCTAGCTGATCGTGGCCAGTCTCCTACCGTGCACCTTGGATCACCGGCGTCGGTACCTTCTTCTGTGTCCTAAACATCGTCCTCTTCCTCACCAACTGCGTGCTGCTGTCCACGCGCTTCTACCTGCGTCCCGGGAGCTTCACGCATTCGTTTACGGACCAAGTTGAATCCCTCTTCATCCCAGCTTTCGTATGTATTCGTCCATCTGTCAATTCGAACATGGCCTAACCCCTTGTATAGTTTGTTTCGTAAGCCGAACCACCAGCATGACTACAGCCGTCGCGTCCCCTGCTAAGCCCTACAAGCATCGCCATCATCATGATCAGCGTATGCGAATATGGCGTCCCCCATTCCGGCGTCTGGCTGCTCAGGACCATGGAAGTCATGTTCTGGTTCTACGTCGCCGTTAGCGCCTTTGCCAGCGCGGGCATGTATCTCATCCTGTGGTCCACGTTGTGAGTGCCCAGATGCTGTTGCCTCTCAGCAAACCTTGCTGACCGTTACAGGGTGTTCCCGGTCCACATGATGACGCCGACTTGGGTCTTCCCCGCGTATCCCCTGCTCCTCACTGCACCATTCGCGGCGAATCTCATAGACGCGGCCGACGTGTCGGGACACGGCCTGTCTCTAAACACCACCGCCGTCGCTCTCTGCGCCGCCACCACCCAGGGCACAGGGTGTCTCATTGCCTTTATGATCTCTGCTGCCTTCCTCTATCGGCTGATGACCCAGAAGCTGCCGAGGGACATGCAACGGCCTGGTGTCGTGAGTCTTCTGCGTCTGGATGAGACCACGACCAAGTCTGCTAACATTATTGCCAGTTCATTTCGATAGGGCCGTTTGGATTCACCGCCGCGGGCATAGCACGGCTCGGCAGCCAAGCCAAGACGTTCCTCCCCCGCGACTTCCTCGGCGCCGAAAACACTGGCGACATCATCATGGTCGTCTCCATCCTCGTCGGCCTCTGGCTCTGGGGCCTCTCCATGTGGTTCTTCCTCGTCTCCGTCGGCTCCCTCTGGAAGTACACCCGGGCCGGCAGCAGCATGCCCTTTCAGATGACGTGGTGGTCCTTTGTATTTCCCAACACAGCCATGGTACGTCTCGCCGACTCTTGCCGTCCGCTGTTCCCCGCCTGACACCGTTCCTCTAGGTCACAGCCACGGAAGTCATGGGAGACATCTTCGAAAGCAAGGGCATCCAGCTCTTTGGGGGCATCATGACCGCAGCCCTCATCGTTGTATGGATCGGCGTCTTCGCCACCATGATCCACTGCCTCAGGACGAAGAAGCTGCTCTGGCCAAAGGACATCGTTTAGCCGACGAAGCCTTGCTTCCTCGCAGCCTTTTCGCGCTCTTTCTAGCGCTCTTTTCATTCTTGCCGCGTCATCGGTCGTCGGCGTTGGAGGTCTCATTGAACACAATGGATTGGCGCGATAGAGGAGCACATGGCGACATACCCCTGGCGTTTTTTCGTAGGTTCGGGCAACAACACTATGAATATAGCGTGTTCATTGTTAAATTATCTTTATACGCTGCAGCTGAAGCTTTGCTCTGAAACGGTAGGAATATGGAGCATCAGCACCACCAAGTCTTAGTAGTCGATAACACAGCGCAGTGTCGCCATCTGCTCTCTCCTGGTATCGCGCCCGCCGGCTCCTCGACGTCTTTTCGGCGCAACAACCAAGTTCTCTCTCGTCTTGATGCCTGGGAATCTTTGACAGGAATACAATCATAACCAACAAACGAACCAGCCAACCCAATCAGAACCAATACACACGCTAGTGCCCAGTTTGCGTACATCTCGCCCGCGCGCGCGCACGTCTATAGGAAGAAACAAAAGGGGGTGGCGGTGAGACAGGCCCGCACGGCGGTGGGCGACCTCACGCCAGGCACCACGCAAACGACGCCGTCAAGAGTATGCCTCCCAGCGCCAGCGTGCCCCGGCCATGCCCCCGCGGCGACTTCGGTGATGCCCCAAGCCGGGACGACTAGAGCTTGGCTTTGGGCGGGTCTTGCTCGGCCGTGGCGTCGAGGTTGACCGTCACTTCGCCCGTCTTGTCGCCGTTGCCGAAGAAGATGACCTGGACGGTCAGGTCGTCCCTGAGACACGCTGGTCAGCACCACGAAACGCGAGGCTGTTGGTGGGTGCTCGGGAGGATGGATCTGGACTTACCGGTATCTCCGTGAAAAGGGGGATGGGAGGGTGAGGAGAGCACGCACTTGCTCGTCATTGGTTCCGCCGAGCGCGTTGCGTACCAGGTGCGTCGCGACGTTCTTGTCCTTGACGGTGAAGCGGTCCTTTGCATCCGGGTTGATTCCCCACTGCTGTACGCGGATGGGCGTCCTCTGGCCGTCTAGTCCCTCTCCCTTGCTCTGCTCAACCGGGAGCGGCTTGTTCTGCGAACCAAAGATCTTGGCCCATGTGTTCTCGAACTGTGAGCTTGACGAGCCGGCGGCTTGGGTCTCGATCCACTGGCCCACGAGGCCCACCACCTCGTCGTTGGTCAACATCTCCCACAGGCCGTCTGTCGCAAGAACGAGGAAGTCACCCATTTGCGGCTCAACCTTGGTCGTGGTGATGATGGGCTCCGCCGTCACATAAGGGGGCGTCTTGAGCAGCGGGGACGGGTTGCGGCCGAAGAAGTTCTCGCGTAACCTGCCCGCGACATCTCGACTCCACTTGTACACGGCGTCGCCAAAGGCGCGACTCGGTTCCAAGCCTCCAAGCACGCGGCCGTTGCGGATCACGTTGTCTTCCCCGGGGTGTTCCTTGCGCATGCGTGCGGCTTCGTTGGGGTTGCCACCCGTCTGGTCCTCTGAGAGCGCGGTCGCGGTCCACTTGCCGGATGCCGAGCGGCGCCCGAGGACGGCGCGCGAGTCGCCTGTGCAGGCGACACGGAGGAGCTTGCTTCTGCTGTCATAGAACGAGAGCAAGGCGCATGATCCGGAGAGGGCCGGCTGTAGCAACTCGGCGGCGACGGCCTTGGAACTAGCCTTGAAGACCTTCTCGACGCTCCTGTGCACAATCTCATGGTCCAGGCGGTTGAAGCCCGTCTTGATGGCCAGGTCGATGGCTTCCGCAGTAGGCGGGTTGCTCTTGGCGGCTTTGTAGGTGTCGTTGAGTTCCCTGGCGACGTAGCTGATCAGACTCTCACGAAGGGTCGCAGACGTAGTCCAGCCACTAGAGGCGTAATCAGTACAATGCCATGGCAGCATGCCCACGGCAGCACACTCACGAATGGCCATCAAAGACGCCCCAGAACATCCAGTCGCTTCCGTCAGAACCCGATGCCCGGCTGGGGACTTCGACGATTTTCTCGGCGTGATCGTCCTCGATAGGGTCGTTGCTCGGCAGCTGAACCAGGTCATATCGCGTAACGCCCTCGCCACGGTTCACGGAAAAGGACTGCTCCAAGCGCCGCAGCTTCTGCGTCGCTTGCTCGGGCGTCAGCATCTCGACAATCCTCCGGCCGTCGTCGCTCGTCGGCTTCGAGATCGGTCCTTCGCCCACGATGGTTCCCTGTCTGATCTCGTCTGCGCCGACCACCAAGACGGTGCGGGTGGGCAAGGCTTCCACGGTCGCCGTACCGGCTCCCTGCGTCGAGGTGAAGCTCCGCGAGACGGCCTGTCCACCCGGGACGCCGGATGAGTTGTACGAGTACCAGGCACCGTATCCGACGACGAGGCTGGAGACGAGCGCGGCGGGCAGGCGGCGGAAGTACATTGAGGACCTCAGCGGCTCATTGGCGCTGGGCTGCGGGCGCCGGGCGTGGTGGTTGGCGGCGGAGAAGAGGGCGCGGCGGGAGGCTCGTGGCGAGCAGCGGGAGATATTACGGACGGCGCTGAGGCAAGTCGATGTCGTCCGGAACGCTCTGAGGGCCGCGCGATGCATCGGGACGGAGGAGGGCTGGTGGACGACGGTGGACGGCTGTGACTCTAGCTGTCCTGCGACTCCTGCGACGGGAACGGGAACGGCGACGGCGACGGCGACTGCTGCGGATTGGGGTTACGACGAGGATCCGCAGGAATGAGATGAGGCAGAACGCCGGCCGCTTCTGGTGATGTTCGTCCCGTGGATGGTGTTGGTGGAGAGTGGAGGAGGAGTTGCCGCGGTGGAAGCAGCGCCGCTACTGTGGGTGCTGGCGCGGGTTTGTTGCACAGCGGGGTGCTATCGCTATCATGGCTTGCAGACAAGTGAGAAGCTCCGTTCATCGACGCTTCATGCTGAACAAGATGTGCTTGAGAGAGTGGCGCAGCATCACCACCGACACACCATGGACCAGGACGTCTATTCATCTGATCCACTTGACCAGGCTATGAGTACAGACGAGCCCGACGTCGTCTTCTGCGGCTCCCGTCCTGTGCGTCGCTGGCCAGTGCCATCGCACCGAGGTTTTCCCAGGTACATCAGTGGGCCAACCAGCTCATGAACCCACTACTACCCCAGAGGTCTAGACTCCCACGACTCACGTCACATGCCAAACGTACATCCGTTCACTTACACACCCGAGTTGAATGCCACAACTCCATCCGCCTTACTTTACCTTGCGTGATACAGCATCCCATCTCACTCATCCCGTTCCACTCACTTTGTACACCAATCCCAGTCGTCTAGCCGGCTCCGCTCACAATGGCGCAACAACCACCCCAATCCGCCTCTGGCACAGATCGCATCCGCTCTCTCACAGACGACGACTCCATATTCCAGGCCTTCGACGCCTACCCCTGGACCAAGGACAAGGCATTCCTGGTGCGCCCCTCATCCTCACTCACTTCATGCGTGGCCCGTCCGCTAATGCGTCACTCAGTCCGGCCTCTCCGCCATCCTCGGCGAGCCCGGCTCACAAAACCCCCAAGGCTCGCTCGCCGACATGGCCACCCACGCTCGCGTCTTCTACTACGCCCAGCGCATAGGCGTGCAAATCGACTTCGCCAGGTACCAAGCCTGGCTCTCCCAGCGCCCAGACCACCGGCCGCCGCAGGTCATCCCCGATCAGTACCTCGCCCGCAGCGGCAGCGTGGAGGACCAAGCCGACGAGTCGACGGCCCCCGTCCTACCGTGGCAACGGGCAGCACCCAAAGCAGATCTCTACGTTGACCGCAGCGTCGCCTCTCAGTCCCCCTCTGGTGCCGGCGGCGAGCCTAATTATCCCATGGCCTTTGCTGAGATGCTCAAGCTGCTGCAGGAGGGCAAGCCCATCCCCGGCATCAGGCAAATCCCAAACACCATCGCCAGAGACCCAGTAAGCCCCCTAGCACCCCTTGTGCAGCTCCAGGCCCATAGTGCTTACCTGAGTCCGCAGTCGGTGAAGCCAGTCGGCTCGCGGGCTGCTCCTAAAAAGCCTTGGGAAAGGGATACAGTACTTGCTCCTCCTGAGATGCATTTGCCCAAATCGCTTGATACGGAATTCCCACCGCTTGATACTGAGGCTTCAGGCGCAGCCACCGAGGCCGCCCCATCATGACGAATAAGGGTTACATGAAAAGAGAACGGTGGATTATGACAGTTGCATGCTTGGCGTTGGAGTATCTTCCTAGACGTGTTAATAATCATCAACATGCGGCAGCCTTAGCTCACCATCCAAGAGGGTGACGACTCGAGAAGGGCGTCCATTTCACACGCCACAGGCACAGGCTCAAAGTAAAACAAAATCCTGTATTAATGAGCCTCGCGGCTACCTAGCACACCTAACTTTTCTCCGTGTTCCGTCCTCGGCGCGAGCCTGCTGAGCGTAAAGCAACATACAACCTTCCACACAAACCCTGTACAGCTTCTCCTTTTCCTGTTCTAAAACTTTTGTAAGGACTATCCGCCAAGCCAGCCGCGACAGGCTCATCTCGGTGTCGGGGACACCAAAATTCGACCTGTCAAGACTTCAGCGGCCAGCTTGGCATATGCTGGCCCATTATCCATGGAATAGAAGCCCCCCTCGCGATTAACAGCTGCAGACTCCTCCATATTGCAAAATCCATAACCATGATGTGTCCAATGCGCCCAGGCAGGCAGTAGCCAGCCGAGCGTAGGATGACGTGTGATCTGTAAATTACCTGCGCGGGAAAATGTTCTTAAGAAGAAGTCGACAAATTCTTGTTCGGTCCGTCATTTGGGTTTGAGAAACGAGTGGCGAAATCAGATAAAGGAATCGACGAAATGCGCCTTGGCCATCGCTGCATCGGCCAAGGCCGCATGCGCCATGGGCGTTTATGTCATGTGTTGCCCACCACCCGGCCAACGCCAGTTCTGACTTAGCGATATGAGCCTCCAAATCGCGGCCCTGGGCCCATGCGGCCTCCTATGCCCGGTCCGACGCCGGGGCCAGGGCGCGTGGTAACGGCATGGTTGGTGCAGAGCATACCGACGCGTGAGCCAAACTTGGATCCTCGCAGAGACACCATGTGCTTCCGAATGTGAGCTGCAACCATCTCGCGGTGCTGGGGCGTCGCATTGTTGAGGATCCACTGGACAAGGTAGTTGCCGTATTGGTCGCTCGCGATGTCAATCAAGGGAATCCGAGTTCGGTCTCGGTGGCCTTCGCAGACCCGATCAAGATATCTGCCCAGGAAGTCTCCACCGCCGATCTTGAGGCACTTCTCGACAACCTTCGAGGCGAACTGATCAGTGCTATACTCGGCAGCATACCGAATGACGTGGTCGATGGCCCGGCTTCGGTCAGGCGGTGCGCCGTGCTCGCAAATGTGCTGGATGCACCAGTTTCCGAACTGGCCATGCGCTACAATATCAATGTTGGCGAGCACCTCCTCAATGCAGGGGCGCTGTCGAATCCAATGTCAGCATTGTAATTCGAAAAGCGCGCAGCGGGAGTCTTACCTTGTCTTCCTCTAGGCAGTTTTCAAAAATGTTCTGAACCACCAGGCTACCGGTTTCGCCCAGAGCAACCTCGTGCCACATGCCTCTGAGTGCTTCATTGACATACTTCATGATCTGAGGAGGCGACTCGGTCCAGCGGAGCTCGAAAAGCTTTTGCCACACATGGCACGCGTACCGGTGGATCACCGTCTCTGGGATGCGTCGGAGCAGCTCGTGGACCATGATGGCTTTGTAGTCTTCGGGCACCGAGTCGAACGCCTTCTGGACCACATGACATCCAAAGGGATCCATAGAAAGGTTCAACGTGTTTCCTCGAATGGCCTCGGCAATTTTGATGACTTGCTCGGGGGTGCCGTGTTCAAAACAACGCTGGACAAGGAAGTTGCCGAACCGGTTGACCATCAGGGGATACGCCTGCGCTACAATGGCTTCGACAATCTCGTACTTCTGCTCCGGGCTACCCACCTTGAGCTTCTGCTGAAGGAAGATAGATGCTTGCTGATCATTGTTGCAAACAATCTTGTCAACAATGTACTTCCAGTTGGCGCTCACGTTCTTGTCCAGGAGCCGACGATAGTTGAGGGGCTCAGTAGCAGGCAGGTAAGTCGGTCCCTCCGATGGCATGACCTAGACATGTCAGAAACTCGAACACAAGCCCACGGAGCAAACACCTCACGTACCTCTGTCTTCCATCCGGCCTTTGACGTAAACTCGGAGGCGTGTGGGGAGAGGGGCGTCCCAATAGGCTGTTGCTGATATGGCGGATACAGCCCCATACCCATTGGCCCCAGCCCAGGGGGTACGTTCATAGAGCCGGAGGGCATTGGGCCTCTCATCGAATCAAACTGGTTGACTGGGCCGCTCATGGCCCCGAATCCTCCCCCAAACTGATGCGGGGTGTTCATTCGGTTATCGTAGCGGTTGCCTCGGCGGGCACTAGAGTGGCGCATCAAAAGGTCAGGGTCAGGAGTCAGGCGCTCGCCCCGATATCCTTCCACCATGGGGTAGGGTCCGTTCGATTCAACATATCCTTGGTTGAGGCCGCGTCCTCCAAACCAGTTGGCTGGTGATGGCTCACTGACTGGGCCTTGGAGAGCATTGCTGTTCGAGGAACCTTTGGGATTACCCCATATTCCACGGGCGCGATTGAATGCTGTGGCAGACAGTGCGTCGCTTGTATCCGACTGAGCGTCCTCTGCAGTGACCCAGGTACTCTCTCGGGAAACCGTGGGTAAGGCTCGCGGCACCCCGAGGCCTTGAGCGTCAGGCTCAGGCTTGACAGATCGGGACCTGGCCAACTCCTGGTCCAGCTTGGAGATGTGGTTCTGGGCCTGGGCAAGCTGCAACTTCAGTCTCAAGACTTCTTCGGCTTCGGGGCGAGACTCTTCGAGCGTGGCACTCGCAGGGCGCGTCGTTGGGGCTGTCGTTGGGAACGCGTCGGTCGCTGGGGTGATTGGCAACGAGTTGCTCGACGGGGCGTTCTCCAAGGTCCCGGAGTACACATTGTTGTTGTCATCCTCACTCGACTTGAGGGCTTCGTTTTGCCGATTGAGGACGGCCTGTTGTTCCGAGAGTTTGGCGAGCAGCTTGTCCATGGGATAGGAATCGCCGGCACCCGGAACATCCTGATTCACCTTGCATGTCGTCAGTGCGACTCCTATGCGAGCGACGATGGTCAGTGGGCAAACCTTGGGGGCAACTTGGTTTGCCAGCTTGGATGTGGCCAATGCGGCAACGTTCCTCTTCATCGACGTACCCGAACCGTTGTCCTGTATCCAACTTCATCAGCAAAACAGCCAGGCAAGTCAAGCTTTGGAGAAGCATGGTGGATGGAAGGGAAGGGTGGAAGCTTTCCGCGGAAGAGTGGCGTGGGAGGATCAAGGACTTACGCTGCCATTCCCTACAGAACGGCCTCTGTCCCCGACTGGATTCATGCTGTCCTCGTGGAAGACACCAGTTGGGGTAGAGACACCACGCTGAGGAGTCGAGGCGCAGGATCCTGGAGTCGACATGGCCAAGCGACGATGCGGGTGAAGGGCGGGTTGACGAAAGGGGAAATGGAATAAGATGATCAAGATCACACGCCAGAAGAGATCTATGAGATCAAAGACAGTGGTGGTGGCAAACAACCAAGAGCGTGGAGGAGGAAAGGAGGAAAATTGTGTGACGAAAGACGGCTGCGGTAGACGGCTTCGGCCACGGGGAGATGGGGGAAGGAGGGGAACTAGCCGACGAAGAGGCAGGAGTTGGCAGCTTCCACAAGCCCCAAAGTCATCACCGCCGGGAAAATCGCCAGCAGGAGGCAAGATTCACGGTGTGCGCTGGGGGTCGGTCTAGCGAAGCTGGCGATGCGGGAAGGTTGAAGTTTTTGGGAGGAAAGGCGTTGCGAGAAGAAACAAGTACCGTCCTAGGCACGCGACCTTGCCTGCACGGCTGCGGCGGGAGCTCTACAGGTGCAAGAGCAGTGTTGAGCCAAATTTTGGGGCACCACTGGACGAGTGCCAGCCGGCGGTAAAGACCTGCAAGTGCTGGCTCTAGGTAGCCTGTGCTAGAAGAGGCATGCGTGAATCAGCCCTGGCAGTCGAGGTTGCACTGGCTAGGTACCTTGTGTAGGTAGGTAGGTAAGGCTTTGCCGGCTTGAGGACGATGGGACCAATGGACAGACGAGGTTCCGCTGCTTGGGATTTCCCGCTCAAGGGACGAGGCTTGGGGGCTGTAAGGTGCTTGCGACCTGGGGCAGAGCCTGCTGGTAGTGCATGCCGTGCTTTGCCCTCTGGATGCGAACTGCCTGTGCGCTGCACGTGTCCAGGTAGCTGAGCGTTGCCACCAGCAGCAGGTAGCAGGTAACTGGCTATGGCACTGCATATCACGATCCTGGTGGGCGAAGTTGAAAAGCACCTAACACGGACTGCACTGTCAGCGGATAGATCATACCTAGACCCTGAAAAGCCCCGCGGGGAGATCAAACGCCTGCCCCTGCGTCAGATGTAGGACAGCGAGAGTCGCCATCATGGTCTGTCTCGGCTCTGTCCTGGGACGCGAGAAATCGCAGTCCCATGGGATAGACACCGTGCACGCTCGGTCCATGAAGAGAAATGTGCCTTGCCTCGCATGACCCAACCAAAGTCGATAAAAGGATTGATGGTACAATAGATATACAACGTCTGGCCAGGCATCTCTCCCGATCCAGCATATTTTTCTTCGGTCCTCCTCTTTACATCGCATCGTCACCGCCGTTTATTCGGCTTGGGTGCCGCAAACACCGCCACGGGGCGTCTTCTCGAGGCTGGACATCAACGCTTCTTTCCGGTTGTCGCAGCTATCAGTGAAGTCAGCGGTGCCCTTATCCCGTCGGGGCTGCAGACGACATACCAGGAGGGCCCTTCTTCTTCTTTGGCGCGCTCTTTCCACGTTGCTTAAGCCTGTATTCCGTGTCAACAGCTTCGCCCGGTGCATGCGTGGTTTGACCCTCGTTCGTACTCCTCAATGTACTCGAATCGGTCCTCCTCCGCCTCATCCCAGGTTGCAAGGATGGGCCCAAACTCGCGCTTCACATCTTTGATGGTGGCCGTCTTCCTCGGGTAGTAGGCGGCGACGGCAGGGCCCTTCAAGCGCTGTCGCAGGACCTTGTTGCCCATGCGGACTGCTTGAGGATTGAACGTTGTCGCGAAGACTTGGCATTGCGCCTGCCAACAGTTAGCGGTATAGCATTCATCGGTCATCGGAGATCCCACCTTCATCAAATCCAGGATCCGCGCGCGAGGGACACTCATTTTGGCATGGCCGTGGCAGAATGCGGCTCTGTCGACGTTTTTTCGGAAGTCGAATCGAAGTTCGCGAGATCCTGCACCGGGGGGTGACAGAGCAGCAATGATTGGCCGAGGGCCATCAGCCCAGCGGGGCCCCGCGATACTTTGGTGACGAGGTACGAAGTACCATGCTTCAAGCTCACCCAGAAAGACTTGCACTTCACAATCCTACACACTGTGACTCAATCTAGCCAATTCATTACTTGATCCTCCAGTCGTCGGCACGCAGCCCTGTCTCGTCGAAGCCAGGAACAAGCATCCATCCCGTCTCTCGCGACTTCAACTCGCCATCATTTGGCACACTCAAAAATGACCAAGCGCCCACCGTCGAGCCCTCCGGCCAGCGAGGGCCCTTCCCAGAAGAGGCAGCAAACGGAGCACCCAGCAGAAAGCCAGCCTCAAAATGGCCAGCCGGCTGGCCGTGGAAGCCAGACGGACCACCCATTCAACGTATCGTGGACGCTTCTTTCCACCCCTTGGACCTCGTCCGAAATCTCGTCCGAACTCCCTCCCCTTCCCGAGATACTGGACCCCGAGCTTGAGAGCACGGCTTTCACCCACCCTGGAGCGCCTCGTCTTGGAGAGAGTTACGAACGCCTGGAATGGCATGGCGATGCCTATCTTGAGTTCGCTGCTACCAGATTAATCGGTGTGACTTTTCCGCAAACTTCTGCCGGTCGGTCTTCTCAACTACGGGAGCTGCTCGTACGGAACACCACCCTGGCGAACTACTTCAGACAGTACAGCATGACCTCACGAGCGAAGCTCCCCGCAGATTTTTCCAGCCGAGGGCTGGGACGAGGCAGGTCTGCCGACAAGGATTTGCTCAAGACGCAGGCGGACATGTTTGAAGCCTTCTTCGCTGCGATTATTCATTCGGATCCGCAAAATGGGTGGGCCAATGCCATTGCCTGGATCAGAGCCCTCTGGGGCCAAACCATCCGGGAAGAAATCCGGAAGAACGAAAGGGCAGTCGACAAATCGGATCCGACTCTGCAACCCTCACACGCGAAAGCAGCAAACCCGCTACCCGAGAGCAATGGAGGCCCCCGGCCGAAGAATGACAGCGACATACACCCAAAGGACAAGCTGAGAGCCATGATCGGAGCCAAAGGCATCACAATCCGCTACGAAGATATCCCTGGAAACAAGACGGACAAAGTGTCCGGGCTGCCGATGTATATTGTCGGAGTGTACCTGGATGGCTGGGGAGAACATGACAAGCTCCTCGGGACGGGCACGGATCTCAAGAAGAAAGAGGCAGGCCGGAAGGCAGCGGAAATAGCGTTGGCGAACAAGAAGCTGATGAAAGTATACGAGACGAAGAAGAAGGCCTTCGTGGAGACCCTGAAAGCGGCAGAGACGGGGGACATTGCGAAGTAGCGGGCATGCAACAGCGCAACGTTAATCTCTTCTGACTCCCATAAGTGCCCAATAGTCTCCGGCTCCCTACGCTCCCTGAAGTACCCTTGTGCTGCTAGATAGTTCCGTCTAATGCAGCAAAAGCCAGCGTGTTGCAACTCTGCTTGCTCGCAATTCGTAGTCCGTACTCGTACTTCGCATCTGAATACATCTGCTAGCATACAACTTGAGAGACCTGTAAAGTACCTCCCCGAACGCTATCCATGGCTGCCACCCACTTGTCCCATGTCGGGTGGGTCAACACGACCCCGGCCGAGTCGCCAGCTTAGCGCAGCCCACCATGACCGATTAGGCGCCGAAGCGCCATTGCCGTCTTCAAACACCCGACATCACTCCAATCCACCTCAGCTTGACACCCGCAAATACAAAGGCCAGCGCCCAACCCGCCATCTCGTCGAGAGCCGCATGTGTCCGCCCCCACACGATGGAGAGGGTTCTGTCCCTTCCGGAGTTGCTTGAGGCAATCCTGCTCCACGTTGACATGACGACGCTCCTGGTGTCCGTCTCCCGAGTCAACAGGTCATGGAACTCCGTCGTCTCCACGTCCCCGGCGCTGCAGCAAGCTCTGTACTTCCTTCCAGTCCCTTCTGGTGGCCAGGGAGATGTCCTGTGGGATCCGATGAGCGAAACAGAAGACCGCGCGCGGCCAACGCTCAACCCGCTCTTGGTGGCGAAATTCGGCAGCTGCTTCTTCGACTTTGGGCCGACATACGGATATGGCCGTCGCGCTGAGTCCTTCTACACGATGCCATGGACACGGAAACATCACCGAACGGTCAAGAGGGACCTTGGTCCGAACCGTGCTGCGTCATATCAGGTTAAGCAGCCCGTCGAATTGGGCGCTCGTGATGTTCCCAAGGCAATACTGGACCGGCAGCGTTTTACCCGCCGCGGTGCAAGCTGGCGGCGGATGCTGGTGTCGCAACCACCGCCCCCGTACCTGGGCTACTTGTGGTGGGAGCGAGGGGACAGGCTTTCTGGACCCGAGATCATGTATACAGCACTCATCAACCCTTGCACCAGCGACGGCGTGCGTATGGGCGAGCTTTTCGATCTCGTTCAGTATCATGCCGGGCATCACGAGACCAATTCTCTGTTGTTCAGGGTGACGTGGGGTCAGCCGCAGCAACCCTTTGAATCGTTGATGAATCAACACCATTGCGAACGGTTGCTATCCCAAACCAGCGTCCTGGTGGAATTGCGACCCAGGGCGGATGAGGTGTGGGCTCACCACCCTTTCGATCCACCTGACGTTGGTGTTTTTGATTCCATGTTTCGCTGCGAAGAGTACAGCGAGCCCATTATGGAGCTACAAGAAATACGCTCGAAAGAGCTTATTCGGGCCGGGGTGGGTTATCTTGCTGACGTGCTCTCTTCAACAACACCTCCTCCGCAGCGAAGAGGATATGATCTATGGGACAGAGACAATCAAAGGTGGATATTTGTGGAGGATTAAACCGAATCAGAAGCAGTAGTAGGGATCCGCTCATCTTTGATGGAGATGTTTGCATGCATCGTGACGTGGAAATGATTCAGTGTTAAACAGTACAATACGCCTCACACTCATTTGCGGGTTTGATTGGCAGACCCAAGATTCAAACCCCCGCGTTCTCCGTGACCCCAGCCTTCCGAACCATTCCCAAGTCATCAATCTCGCTGGGACCAGTCCACGCTTCCTAACAAACACCATTCACTAGATTCATTCCTCATCACCCAGCGGCGCCCAGCGTTGCCAAGCGTTGCTCAGCATTCACCTCCTTTCACCAGCGTTCCCCAGCATCCCTTAGCGCTGCCCAACTTTCCCAGCGTTGCCCAGAGTTCCCAGCGTTGCCCAGAGTTCCCAGCGTTGCCCAGAG
>JALHCA010000288.1:0-32952 GCA_024340505.1 Tolypocladium nubicola
GCTCTTCCGATCTGTCGGCATCGGCGCCTTGACCTTCCTGTGCTGCCGCGACCGCCGCGAGCAGAAGCGCCTCGTCGCAAAGGCCGAGGCCGTCGCCCTCGCCCGCGCCCAGACGAAGCGCCAGAAGACCCAGGAGCAGCGCGCCCCGCTCATGAGGTCGCAGGAGGGCGCCCCGGGCAGCCCGAACCCGTTCCACAACCGGAACCAGGGGTAGTCCTTGGGCCATCGACACCCGTACGCGTACGGGCAACGCCGGACAGCTGGGGAGAACGGGAGAGCATGGGAAAGAGACATGGTGTGGCAGCATACGGCGGCGGCGGACGCGGAGAGGTGCTGATGCCTCCTATTTTGATTTACATCTGACCCCGGATTCGGCCTGGATATCAGTGGGACGGGGCGCACGCACAAGTATGTGCATGTACGGGAGGGCACATGGACATAGCCTGCTACGTTACGGAGTACTGCCATTTAGAATACTGCAACATGAATCAAGCATTTTTAGCGCGCGCTGCAACACCGTCACCAAAGTGCAGTTCTTCAGGTATACCAAGCACACCCGTTGGAATGGCAGAGTACGCCTCGGTGTTGGATACTCGCACATCGGCACATGCACATGGCTCAACGCCGTGTAGACGCCCCACGGGCAATGCTTGATATCTGCTAATCGAACAAGAAACGGCCGAGTCACTACCCATCGTTGCTCATCTCGCTAGCCGCGCCACCAGAACAAACGACGCTGTTGGGCCCTCCCGGCCTCGGACGACCGCTGTGCGTCAGTATTCGCTGTGGTACCGACGCGAGCCACCCCTGGGCTCAAAGAACCCCTCCCACGTGTCCACCTTGCACGTAGACTTGGCCTCGTCTGCTTCCCCGTCCCCGTCCGAGCTGCTGCCCTGCGCCGCCGACGGCTCGTTGACAGGCGGGCCACCGTGCTGGCTCATGCGGGACGTGCCCGTCGGCCACGGCTCGGGCGTCGCGCTCCGCGTCGCGATGCCGATCCTCTCCAACGACTTGCGCTTCGAGGGGCTGCAGTTGTTCTGGCCCACCTCGCTGGAGCTTTTCTAGATCCCCCGTAGCGAGGCGTGGCCGGCAAGCGGGCTGCCAATCTCCCCAGGTGCCCCCACGGCGCGGAAGTGCGGGTTCAGCCCGTCGCTGGGATCCGGCACCCATCGGATTGCGTGCTTGCTCGTGCCGCCCGAGTCGCGTCTCACGTCGAACGTGCCGCCGCCGTTGGAGCTGTTGCCTTCGGTGTCGCACAGGTTCAGCAGGTCTTGCTCCATGATGCTCGGATCCCCCGTCTGCGACTCGATCTGCGACTTGATGGTGCCGAGGTCAATGTACCCGTCCGCGTCGGCGCTGCTGGTGCTTGACAGGTCCTTACACGCTTGGCATAGCATCGACCGAACGGCTACGTGACGGGGCTGGGACGATGCGCGGATGGAACCCAAGCCGGAAACTGGCGACCCGACGCTGAACCCGGGTGGAATCGTCGGAGAGCCCCAGGTTGTGTTTGCGAAACCGGGCGGGGGAAACGCCTGCGCCCCAGCGACTGGAGGTCCCCAGGGGTTGTGGGCCATGGGGAAGCCCGCGTCCATGAAGGGGCTTGCGCCAAATCCGCCCCGGGGCCCCGGAGGATGGTTTCGTAGGCTGCCCGATAGGCTTCCCAGGTGCAAGTCCGATGACAGAGGCTCGTCGTCCTCCACCAGAACTCGGCTTCCTAGGCGCTTGGGGTCCTCATCCTCGTCGCGCAAATGTCCCTGGGAAACACTGCCGGGCCGTCCTATGGGCGCAGGCCGTCCTATCGGCTGTGAGGACATCCCGGAGGCTCCATCGTATCCGGTAGAGCTCTGCCGAGTGTGTGTTGGCACCGCCGGGATATCTTTGGGCATGGAGAAGCCCTGATTCAGGGGGAACTGTTCGCCGGCGCCATGTGAGAACCCAGGGGGTGGTATGGGCGCTGGTGGGAAGCCGCCCCGACCGGTCGGGACGTTGATTCCCGGTGGGGGCATCATCATATTGGGACCGGGCCGAAATCCGAGCGGGAACATGGCTTCGTGCGCCATGGGACTGGGGAACCCGGGGGGCCGTTGGTGAGCGAGTCCAGGGGGCGGTTGCATCCCCATCGGAGGCATCTGGAAGGGCGGAGACTGGCTGGGAGGTTTGGAGTGCGAGCTCTGCGGCGACATGGGCTGCGTTGAATGCTGCATGGCAATCGAGCTACCCCCGCTCGCCTTGCGCTCTTGTCCGATGGGCCCGGGGCTGGCGTGGACGGGGGTGGCAGAATGTGGCGAAGGGTTCTGGCTCGGCCCCGAGGCAGCCTGCGACGCCGAGGAGCTCGTCGGGCCCGTGTCTAGTTGTTGCGACATTGTCCGCGGCCGGATCGGCGTCGGCGCCTTGGGGATGGCCGGCGTGGCCACCGGGATCTTGGGAGACGCAAAGCTCGACGGGTTCGACGGGTGCTGGGGCAAGACGGCGGGGATCGAGACGGGATGTTGCTGTCCGCGCTTCGACGGCCCCGGCTTCTGGGCTGCCTTTTCTTCCCTGGCCCTCTCGCGAGCCTCTGCCGCTTCTTGGGCCTCCTTGTGAGCCCTCGCCGCTCGAGCCTCCTTTTCCCGCTTGTCGCGGTCTTGCTTGTCCTTTCGCTCTTGGGCGTCCCGCTCGCGCTGCTCCCGGGTTTCCTTGTCCTTCACGCGCTGCTCTTCCTTGAGCTTCTTCTCGCGGTCCTTTGCCTCGCGGGCTTTGCGCTCCTGTTCGGCTTGCTTTTCCCGTTGCTCGTGGACCCGTCGTTGCCGATCAGCCTCCTTCTTCAGTCGCGCTTCCTCCTCGGCCTTGCGCTGCGCTTCCTTCTGTTTCCGCTTCTCTTCAGCCTTTTGCCTCTGTTCGGCAGCCTTCCTTTGCTCAGCGTCCAGTCGGGCAGCCTCCTCGGCGGCCCTCTCGGCGTCCTTGCGGGCCTTTTCCTCGGCCAGGGCCTGCTTCTTCTGGGCGGCCTTGTCCTTCTTCTTCTGCGCGTTCTTGGCCTTCTTGGCCTTCTGTTGGTCGACCTGTCGGATTTCCTCCTCCAGCTCTTCCAGAAGCTTTTGCTGGCGCTCCTTGGCCACCTTTTCCTTGTATGCGGACAGGACCCGTTGCTCGAACATGCGGGCGGCGAATATTTGGAACATGCGTCGGCCTTCCTCCATCCGTTGCTCCTCGGTCATCTGATCCTGGCAGCAGCATTCAGTATGGATCCTCGACGGCATTGCAGAAGGGTTCGAGTATACCTCTTCATCCTCATACTCCTCGTCTTGGCTGTCCTCATAGTCCTCTTCCTCGTCCTCTTCCTCTTCGTATTCATCCTCTTCCGGAGGCGGGTGACTATGAGGAGTGGAGTATGAGCCGTTGGGATGACCGTAGGTGCGCGAGAAATGCTCCCGCGCATCCTCTTCTCGGGCCATGCGACGTTCCGCGAGCTGCTCCATCATCTCGATGAAGCGCTTGCCATCGTTCTTGAGGAGGTCATCCGCCACGGTGAGAATACCGCCTAAGTCCATGTTACCATATGCGCTGAGAAGTGTTTCAAGGAGCTGCGTACCCTTGACTTGCAGGCTGTTCCCAAACGTCAAGAAATCGGCCACGTCTCGGTCGTGCGCGCTGTGGAACTCTTCGGGGGGCTCGTCGTCGCTGAATTCGTCTTCCTCGACTTCATCCTCACTATAGACCTCCTCGAGCTCGTCGTCGTCTTCGTCGCCAACGTGCTCGACTATCCGGCCGCGGGATGGGGGCTGGGCGGCATACCGGGACGGCAAGCGGCGCGGCGGCCGGATCGGAAAATCCCGCGGCGGCGGCGGCAGCATCGGAGGCCCCTCGCCCTGGTTCGCGAATTGCTCCAGCTCCAGGTAGTAGGCGTCGTAGAGCCCCTCGAGTTCCTCCTCGATGGCGGTCCGCTTTCTCCCGCATACCGTGCAGCTGCAGGTGTGCTTTTGCTGCTCCTTCATCTTCTTAAGGACGGCATCCTTCTCGACCTTAACCAGAGACTTGCGCTCCTCCTCGCCGAGCCCGAGCCAGAACTCCTTAATACGCTCGCGCTCTTCGTGGTTGCTGGTGCTCCAGATCTTGTCCCGAGACATGCCCGGGCCCCGTGGAGCCGCAAGCACGTTGGCAGGACTGTCCGTCGCCGTTATCGAAGGCGCGTCTCCGGCAATGCTGTCGTCGCCGCCATGGCGCTTCTTCTTTTTCTTGCCCTTTTTGGACCTGGCGGCCGACTCGGGGTGGCCATTGGTCGTCGGGAAAGGGGAGTCGCCGCGAACAACAGAGTCGGCCTCGTCATCGGTGGCGATGGCATCATGGTCGCCAGCAGCGACATCAGACGGCCCCGGTGCGGGGTCCGCGTGTCCGTTGGCCGCCTGCTCAGCGGCCGCCTTTGCGGCCGCCTTTTGGCGTCGCTTCTGCTTCTTGCGGTTCACCATCGGGGCGGGAGAGTCGAGCGCGGGCGGGGCAGGGGGTGGGTGGTTGATGATGGCTCTCGTGGGCGTCGAGGTGGGCGTCGGGGGTTGCGACTCTTCCGAGGGCGTCCCCTTGGGCACCGTGATGAACTTGGACCCATCCTTATTGGTGTACTTTGCGGTGTTCCGAGGCGATGCCGGCGTGGGAGCGGCCGGGGTCTGTTTAGGGGCCGGCATCGTACGTCTACGAAACGAGAGCAACCGACACCATCAAGAGGAACGGGTCGGTGGCGGGTCGGGCGAGGGCGCTTTCGGGAGGTATTATCAGAGCCTTGTCGATTGAACGCAACGTGTCAGTCTCGAGCAGCGACGCAGACGGGTGAGAGGAGCCCCGCGGGAGGCTGGGCTGGCGCTGGCGTTGGTTCAGGGAGAGGGAGAGGGAGATGGAGGTGTTTGGTGGAGAGGCTCCAGCCAGCATGGCGGCGGCTCAAATTGAGGCACAGACGGGCAAGGCACAAACTTACAGTCCCGGTCAGGGTTAGGTCAGCGATGACGCAGTGGGGGAAGGGAAAAGCAATGCAACGAGGCCGCGTCCAGGGCAGGCTGCGGGCGCGCGCGCGTGAGGATGCTCGAGTGGTCGCTGCACAGCAGATAGAAAAGCTGTAACCTTCGAGGTTCGTGGTCGAGCGACGTAGATGGAAGTCACTGTGTGGTGCAGTTACATAGCGCCCGGTACCTTGGCCATGCAGGATGGGCGCTGTTGAGGCCAGTAAAAACTGGGGCCCCTCCAGCAATCAGAGTTCGCGCTGGGGTGAGGGAGCGGCGACGTTTTGGGTCACGTGACGAGCCATGACCAGTGAATTGGACGCTGTTCCTGGTTGATGCCTTAGGCCTCCATGCGGTTGCGCTTTACTTGAGCACCCCATGGACGTTTCTCCTGCGTCCGAAGTTCCGATCTGCAAAGCACCCTTTCGACACCCTCGCGGTTCATGGCTCACACGCTACGACGCTCATTTGTGATGAGATGAGCCTGTTCTCAAGCTTTTGATGCTCCCACTCGTCCTCTCGATCTTGGAGAGACACCGAAGCAGCGTTCATCTGCGAGTCACTGGTCTGTGGAGAGTTGATGCATGACAGAAGGGCCCCGTCATATACTAGTCGCCGGGCAGCACAGCAGACACGTCGCGTCGCCGTTCATCACCCGTCATTGGACTGCTGCCCCGGGTGCACCGGAAGCGATTGGGCAAGATCCCGTGTAGGTAGTTCGTCTGATACCTGTAAGCGCAAAGCACAGAAACAGCTCCAGTGCTCCGAACCGTCGTCACCGAGGTCGGATGATGGGCTCACTGCCAGCGGTTCCGACGACTCGTGCTGAGCTGGGTCATCCTCGGGTGCGTTCGATGCCTATCCTAGGCACAAACTGCCACAGCCATGTTTCGCTTTCACCTCCCGCCCCAGTCTTGCCAGGTCCGGAGTGTTGGCGTCGGCAACGTTGATGCTGCATAAGCCTGGCCCTGTAATACGACGCCTCGGCTGAGGCGAGGAAGCCCCGTCCAGTCTCGTCTTGTCGTGATGGGGACAAGGGTGGAACTGCCTATCGAGATCAGGTGCTCGGGATATTGAAGGACGCCATTAAATCCGGTGCAACGTGCGGCCGTGGATTCATTCTATCGCCATCACTGAATGGACACTTGGAGAGGAGCTCCCCCGCCATCACTGGCCCGAGCCTTCGATGCCCGCCTGAGCAGACAACATGCGCATCGACGAGTCTTTTGGGCTTCCGACGCCTGTAAGGACCACTTCGTACTTGGATGCCGTCAGTGGTCAGCCCTGCAGCACCGACACGGGTTTGATTCTTGACTCCAAGACGAGATGTACGAAGTATGAAGTACTCGTACATACTCCTTACTTCATATCCCTGACACAGGCAGCCAATGGCGAGGCAACCTACTCGTAGGTATCGCACAGCTCAGCTCTTTGACCCCGCCCGACTCTAGCCACTGCCTGTCCGGGCAGTGCACAGCCTCACTGCCAGACGACAACACGGTCAGCCCAATGTCTGAAAGCCCGCCGCGGGCACGAGGCACGTCGGATACTGGTACTGACAGCCGCCGTTGCATTGTCAAGTAAGTGTTGAAAGCATGTCCTAGTCCCGTTCCCATCTCGTCTTGCGCAACCAATGGCCTGTTTTCCTGCTGACGCCGTTACACTAAACGCTCCCAGCTTCTCAGCTTGTGATGACGGATCCCGCACTCGGCGTCGCCGTTATGTAAGCCGAAGTGAACCCCCCCCTCCCCCGAAATCGACCATATTGTCCACACCCCCCAGCATTTGCATCCTGCACGTCGGCCTCAGCCAAGAGATTCCTAGAAATTCATCTGGCGGATCTGTCTTCTTGCTTGGTAAATAACCTGTCTTCGGTCGCTTTGGGCCCTGAATTGTCGCGTCTTTGCTCCCTTTTTCCCCTCCTCACCTCTGGATAACGTCCTCCCCACCCCTGGACGGAATTTTGGACCACTGGCGGCACAGCCAAGGACTCGGGAGCCGACCTACGCCGGAAGGACTCGTTGGAGTCCTCCAGCTCGTATTCAGGAAAAGCCTGTTATCCAACCATCCCGACCCGCCGCACCGCCCGAGACGAAAACACCCGACGCGCCTGGCAAGAGCTTGCTGAAGAAAAGACGCAGAAGAGCAATAGGGGGAGCGCCGCAACGGGCACAACGCCGTCCCAACAGCCACGAAGCTTCACGACGCCTCTGTCGCTGCTGGTGCTCCAAACCCGCGCTACACCGACTGTTGGCGACTTTGCCGCGGATCTCGCAGGCTTTCTGAGAAAAAGCAAAGCTAATTGACCAGTCTACGGAGCTGCGTCCAGCACACCGTTCAGCATGGCGAGCGCGAATCCTCAGAATGTCATTCGCAGGTACGAACCCTTGGGTGGACATGGACAACGTTGGGCGCGGCTGGGGCCGCCGCTTCGACGTTGGAAAGGCTATTCTCTTGGGCTGGGCTAGTTAGCTAACGCACGCCCGTTCCAGGAAGCTGGTCATCATCGGTGACGGAGCCTGCGGCAAGACGAGTCTGCTGAGCGTATTCACGCTGGGCTACTTCCCAACAGTATGTTGTTCTCGTGCGCTCCTGTGTCTTATCTTTGCTAACATTGTCGCAGCACTACGTGAGCAACTTGCAGAAAAGACGAACGAGAACGGCCCGTTAACGCACCAGCACAGATCCCTACAGTGTTCGAAAACTACGTTACCGACTGTAGAGTAGACGGCAAGTCTGTGCAGCTGGCGCTCTGGGATACGGCCGGCCAAGAGGACTACGAACGATTACGACCCCTGGCATACTCGAAAGCACACGTTATCCTAATAGGGTTCTCGGTTGACACGCCGGATTCACTAGACAATGTCAAGCACAAGGTCCGGACCCGCGTCTCCTTCCTGCCCTCAAGTTGAACTATGCTCACCTGTTTATCTGTAGTGGATTGAAGAGGCTTCCCGCCTGTGCGCCGGCGTACCTATTATTCTCGTCGGCCTGAAGAAAGATCTTCGCGAAGACCCGGTTGCGATCGAAGAGATGCGTAAGAAGTCGCTGCGATTCGTCACCCCCCACGACGGCGAGGTGGCTGCCCGAGAAGTTGGGGCAAGGAGATATCTCGAGTGCTCGAGTCTGAGCGGCGAGGGTGTCGATGATGTGTTCGAGGCCGCCACCCGAGCCGCTCTCTTGACGTTTGAGAGGGGTGAGGGCTCGGGTTGCTGCGTTGTCCTGTAAAGCGCAACGGGCGGTCTCCTGAGCTCAGCTTCTGGTGCGTCTCCCGCGGGACTGCAGTAGTATTGCATTGCCTTTGCTGAGGCACAGAGGCGAGCTGTGGGCGCCTGCGTTTACCAACGTTGCATACTCGATCAACCTCGGATACTCGATGCCCTCCAAAGTTTGGCTCACCAACATCATTCTTCCCTAAGCATCTCCCGACGCTTTCCGGACGGGTTGTCTCCCCGACATCAAGAGACCACGTCTCCTTTCGGTTCTTTTCTGTCCTAATCTCTCGCCATCTGCTCTCATCACTTTCCTTACGTTGCGGTATCTGGCAAGCGAAACATATCATTTCAATCTCTCACACTCATTGTCTACAAGCGCGCGTGGCATAGGTCTGTTTGCGGCGAAAGCAGCTTCGCTCTCTGTATTAATACGATGCGTGGATGGGAACCGGCGGGTGGGAGCATGGACCGGCAAGCTGTTGTTTCGTCGCGCGCCTTGGCATTCTCATTTTGTTTTCTGCGTAATTATCGGGTTGGTTGTTGTCGAAGGTGTATGGGGGCTCCAGGACCGCAAACAAAAGCACGGTAGGGTTGGGAAGATTGGTCTAGCTATTGGGTATTAATGACAACGAACATTCAGAAACGGTGCGTGATGCAGAGATGGCGTGGTGAGAAGAAATCGTGATTAAACTGCAAGCTCTCCGGCGCCAGTGGCATCCTCCAGTCTTGCAAACC
Source organism: Tolypocladium nubicola (assembly GCA_024340505.1). Taxonomy (NCBI): domain Eukaryota; kingdom Fungi; phylum Ascomycota; class Sordariomycetes; order Hypocreales; family Ophiocordycipitaceae; genus Tolypocladium; species Tolypocladium nubicola. Next base: position 8,918 of record JALHCA010000288.1, read on the forward strand.
CGATGCAGTCGTAATGATACAATGCTACTGCCATAAATAGTACTACAATCCGTCCACCTCTTTTGCTCGTCACTCAACCATTCTATACAAATCCGAGCAGTTTCTACCTCTTCCAGTCGTGGTTCCACGCCTCCTTTGCTGGCGTATCCGTCTGGAACCGTGCGTACTCAATGGGAACTCCTTCGAGCCCGTAAACCCCCTTCTTCTCCATCGCAACACGATACAGGTATCCCTCGCCTCTCTCAGCGGGGCCAACAGTCTTGCGCAGCTCCTCGCAGGCGTTGAACATGCCGGCGTGCATCCTATGCCGCTCCTTGTCCAGGGCCTCGTGCTGCTGGCGGCGGAAGAGCTGCCACGCGCGGTGGATGGTCCAGTGGCGCAGGTGGCGGAGACGAGCCATGCGCAGGGGCGGCGGCGCCGGCGAGAACATGTTCTGCCGGAGGATCTTGATGCGGTGGAAGTTCTCCGACTTGGGAGCCTGGCGGCTCTTGCGGGCGGGGGTGGTCTTTGCGCCGCCGGCGGGCTTGGGGGGCTGTCGAGCCAGGGATGGCTGCGTCGTTGAGAAGAGGCGGGAGGCCATCTTGGGTTGGGCGGCCTGGCGGCTGAAGAGGCCGCGAAGGGAGAATAAGGAGGCCATGGTGGAGGATGGGATGGTAAGCGTAATGGGACTCTGGCGTGGAGGACTCTAGCTGTTCAGCTTTCTAGTCAAGCGGCGAAGAGACCGACGTTCGTTGTTTTGGAAACCCAAGTCGTGGAAGCTCCGAGGGACGCGCTCGTCTTGAGTCTGTGCAGGACCGCTCCGCTTGCGCCTCTGGCCGGTGGCGACAGTGTAGTTCCCTTGCGATTGAGAGGGGATTGGGCTGCCGCGGCCGTTTGTTGCTGCCTTTGGCTTCTTTGCTCGCCGCTTCTTCGGCGCTGCGGCGGACTTGGAGGTGCGGCGTCGCTTCTTCGGGTGCTCGTCTTCGTCGTCGTCCTCGAAATCCGAAAAGTCGTCGTCGAGGGAGTCGTCCTTGTCGCTGGAATCGTCCTCGTCGCTGCCCAGGAGACTTGCAAGTCCCTCCCTGCCAGATTCGTGCTCGGGTGCGGATAATTCGTCTTCCGAGCCGAGGCACTGGAGCCTGTCGGAAACGGCCAAGGCAGCGGAAACGTCCACGGTCTCGTAGCGACGTTCCGGGTGCGAAGGGTCGGCGCGGAAATTGTCGTAGCTGTAAAAGTCGTGAATGTTCTATTGGAAAATGTTAGCGTTCATGGCAGTATGGGGAGTGGTGTGGTGCGTGCAAACCGGAGCCGGATTAAGGTCAAGCCCGGCGTCCAGCAAACGACGACCACACAACAACACGACGCTGTAAGTGATGCTCACCTTGACCTTTTCATCCTGAAAGACCAACATGTGCTCAAAGTTCTTCGCATGAAGGAGCTCATGCACGGCCCTCCTCTCCGTATGCGCGTCCGCCTCGCCGGCCATCTCCAAGAGCGTCCAGCCGGTGGCCTCCTCCAGCATGCGGATGACAGCCCCGAGGTTCTGGACGAGGTCCCTCGCTCCGGCGTCAGCCATTTTTGCCAGAAATTGCGCAAATTCCAGGACCACTGCGTTGCATCGAACCCTGTCCCTGAGCTGCACCGGAAACTGGGGTGCCCGCTGCTCCCAAATCCGGTAGAGCTCTGCAAAGCTGTCTCGCGAGGAATGCAGGCCGAGTGGGCACAGTTGCCTGAGCTCCTCGGGCAGGAACATGTTGTCCCCGTCCGGGACGAAGCCGATAAGGCTAACGACTACTAGGATGACAGCGGGGAGTATGACTTTGAACCGGGCAATGTACTCCTTCAGGTGTCGTGGGACTTGCCCACAGTACTGGAACTGCCCATGTAGGTCTGGTTCCGGTCCCAGAGCCGACCACAAGCGCGGGTTCTCCCATGGCCCACAGGGTGTCGTGGCGGATTTAGCATCTGGTCCAACGCCGTCCGCTCCCTTTTCGTTGCCTTCCTCGGATTCGGCATCTGGTCCAACATCTTCCATTCCGTCTTCGTTGTCTTCCTGACGGTACCGGAAGATATAGTCGCCCCCATGGGCGCCGAGGTAGTACCTCTGGGCCACCAGCGTCGTGGTGACGGTCAATTCTTTCGAATTGACATCGCCAATGTCGCCCAGCGAGACCTTTATCTTGTTGTAGAGTTGCGGCTGCAGCTCCTTGCAAGATTTCTCGTGGAGTTCGTGGAGGCGTTTTGCGTTCGTCCTCCCCGCCCAGGCAAGCTGGACCTCGTCCGCAGCGGCGAAAACTGCGCCCAGCTCTTCCTCATGCTGGTCAAGGTCGACGAGCCTCTTCCGGTCGGACCACCACCTCTTCACCCCGACGATCCTGCCCTCTGCCAACCTGCGGCTTTCCTCCTCCTCGGCCAGGCATGCGACAATGTCGCCGTACATGTCCTGCTCCGTCTGGTCTCGCTCTTCCCAGACATCTTGGAACCCTTGCAGGCGAAGGTATCGGTTCCAGGAACCCTCGCCACCCCAAGGAGGGCTCGGAGTTCCCACCGTCAACCTAGCACACTTTGCGCACGAGTCCATTGATGCTGCGTAGGCGTTGACTGTGACCGGCAGCGGAGATGGAGACTGACTCACGCGATGGAAAGTCAGTGACTGCTACGCGGTAGGGTAACACGCATTCGAGTGGATGGAGTACTCACAACAAGTGCTACAGACACTGGCCCGTCGTCAGAAGCCGACAGTGTACTGGCTGTCCGCGAATGGAAGTGCTCTCTCGCTGTTTGTTTGCTCGGAGCAACGGTTCTTTGAAGCGAAGTGCAAGTACCACTTCGTATATGGATGATACAGAAGAAAGAAAGATGACTGGAGGTGCAGTACTGTATGAGCACCTTCTTTTATACATGTAAATGTGGCGTCCGGATGTCAACAATTAGTCAAGGACAGGCTGCTTGGACAGCGTCGACGCGTCAAACTCTATCCCTCGTGCCTTCTCACCGTCGAGGCGAGCAGATGCAGTGAACTCTATGTGCGGTGCCTCAAGGCGAACCACGCAAACAAATGCCGGGGTGCTGTCTTTTACGGTTCATCAGTGCTTCTGTGGCTTGCACGCATCACCGTCACGGGACCCTTGATCTTGTTTGCCTGCGATTCACGGAGCAATTGTGTTCTTAATCAATAGTCAGCCTGGGTGACTGAGTTTTCTTTCTGTCTTTCTTCCTCTGATTTGACCTGTTCTTTCCTCACTCCTTCACTCCTTCCTGCCTCCTCTCCTTTGTCCATTCACTCCTTCGTTCATTTATCCTGTCTCTTCTCTCGTGCCTCTGCTTTACAATCCCGGTCGTATCGACAGCATCCCTCTTACGATGTCGACCCAGGACCAGCAATCCAACCAACTCGCGACGGGCTCCTCTTCGGCTACGGACGACGCCCACCGATGCCTGTGTTCTGCCGATGCGTCAGTTCCTCAAGCTGGAAACGCCCTGGTTAGCCGTTGCGAGGTTTGTTCAGCTTCGGGAGCCGATGAGGCCCATCCATTTGTTTCTATCTCTTTGGAAGACTCTCCAAGATCGGGCTCGGATGGATCAGAAAGCTGGGTAGTCACCGAAGACGCCCCAGCACTTTCACAAGGTACGGCCGAAGTCTAGTGAACGTCCCAGGGCGACAACTACTCTTACGCAGCAGCTAACTTTATGCACGCAGCAGCGTCTCGTGAACAGACACCCCATTTCGACGACGACGTTGAGTACTTGTCGTCGTCTGATTCCGATCTGAACTGGGACAGCGGACCGTTTGACTACGAGGTCCCCTTCGAGACCCCCCTTCTACACGAGGTGTACACCTTTGAACACAACTACCCTCGCGCCGCGCCTGCCATCCGAGCGCTGCTACGCCTGCCCGCTGCTCGGCAGGCACAGAATTTGCAAGGGCATATCGTGGACGCCTACAACAGCGGGACAAATGGGGCCGAGCAAGCCGCGCAGGCTGCTCGATACATCATCAGCGAGATTGGAAGGACGGGGGCGGCGGTCACCAAGGAGGCTCGACGCAGGGGGGACCATATCGCCGCCACAATCCAAGAGCGCTGGCCAAACGTCGTTCATGCCATGGGCGAGGGGTGGCTGGGGAGGGTTGTGGACTTGGTGCGAGAAGCCTCTCCGTCCGAGCAGTAGACTGCAGTGTTCAGGGGCGGGCGACGATTAAAAAGACTTTCTGCCTTATTCTTGGTATGTTTTCTCTCATGGAGACACTACGAGGCGTGTAGTTTGTACAATCCACCCCAACCCTAGACCCAACATGACTTGCCTCACCGTCTTTGTCCCTTGTTGCGAATAGAGTTTTTGATCTACAGTTTTGCTAACTGAGAAAGATTTCTACGCGGTCGGTTGGGACACTCCACTGCCCACTTCCGGATCCTGTCGCTTCGGCAACACGCCTTGTTGCAGCATGCATGCTAACGAGGTGCGAATCAACGTGACCAGTCTGGCTTGCTGCATTTGTTCCAGAAAAGTCTGTCTCCTGGTCACCCGGATGGGCAAGGAGTTGCCTAAAGTCAGTGCGTCTTTAGTCCCACTAATTATACATTTTGCTAGACTATTGTACGCCTTTGCGCAAAAGTGGGACTCACTTGATGAAGCATACTTCGTCTAGTACGAACGCCTGGTGTTGGTCCTCATCCACCCCTTGGGAAGCCGTCCAGGCCACCCTTTGTCTGGCTGCTTCACGGAAGCGAATGGTTCCTCACACCACGACGTGGAGCCACAAGGCGTCCACTCTCGGATACTGGAGCGCCGCCGTACCACCCGGCTTGAATGTGGCTGGAGTTTCTCAAGACTCAGCAGCTTCGCAGTACTCAACAAGTCGCGATGCTGTACGTTGTTGACATCTGAGCCGCGGCGCGATGCTGGTTCGTCGTGGCTCTGCGAATACGCATTACGTCTGGAAAGCCTGTTCGCCCTGAATCGGGCGGGACGTGTCACCGCTGGAGGCCCGGCCCACCGTCTTGTTGAGAATGGAAGCCCATCAGGATGACAGCAGCCGAGCCGCAGGAACAGGCGAATTTTGAGGAACTGGAGCCTAAGGTGACAATTAAGATATGACGAACGAACTCGACGTCGGTATTCCTGGCGTGTAGAAAGATGAGACCGTCTATCACATACCGAGTGAGTTCCTCCTTGAAGACGGCCACTCAACTGGGTAATATGTGATAAGTGCCATCACATTAAGTCACCTCGCTCTTCCACGAACAGAATTTTCAAGGCAATGGACTGCAATGCATGGTCAGGAATTTCAGCGACACCCGGTACCAACAACGCCAGGGATTACCTCGGCTACGCCAAGGCCATCTGGGACGACTACTACCCGTTCGACTTTGGTGCCTCCTAGATGGATACACCGCCTCGTCGCTCTACACCCCAGGTGCCGACACTGAAGCCGGGATGGACTAGGAGACCATCCCGGCCGACAGGATCAGGGCACGAGCGCCTTTGGACATCTCGCCCTGATCAACGCGAGGACAATCGCACCTTCTGAGAGGTATGAAGAGGATTTATAGGCCAACACTCCCATCTTTATGTTCTTTCCGCGACTCCCGCGTTCGCGATTGAGACCAAGATTGGCCAGAGTACTCACAAAACGCCGTTCGCCCGATCATGAGGGCTATATTGACCTGAAGCACGATGTTCACGGAGGCCACACTACCAGATAGACTGGTAACTTCGATTGGGAGGGATACGCCACTCAACTCGTAGTCCAGTTCTTGGTTCTGAGGTAACGATAAATTCTAGGTCAAGCTCCATTATTGCTAATACCGTGCTTCACTCAACGCACTCTAGGAAATCCGGCACAATACAGCGGCAGTGGCGAGCTGAAGTTGGCTTGCAATGTTCCTCTTTTGGATGCGCGGCGGACCGTTGCCAACCACATCACTCTCAGTCAAATGACGACAGCTTACCTTGCATTAGCTTGTGCCACTCGACATCCTTTGCAGTGCGTAGCAGCAATTCATTGTCATAGCACCGAGACATTAATAAGACTTCGTGCGTGCACATGCAGCATGCAGCCTGCAGCCAACTTGCAAATCTCTACGAGTAGTCCGTAGCTCGTGGGTTTGGGGGTTGAGAGCCTTGCGCTCCCTCTACAGCTCGCACCCCTGACTACTCGTACATACGATTCCGGACTTAACGAAGCTCAGCTGCCGTGTTGCATATCTGACCATACTCAACCGGGGTTGACCCTAGAGTCTCAGACCATTGGGCAGAGAGCGAGTTGAATGCATGTGATGAGCTCTGGTTATTAGACAGGGGAATGAGCACCATGTGTCTGCCTGGCATAGTATATAGGTAGGTGCTGTGAGCAGAATTCTGTCTTTGTCTCATTCGCAGTTCTCCGTTTCTCCACGTCTGATTACTTTGACCGTTTCACTCGCGATTCCGTCGTATTATGGCCATGCAACGTATTTTCGTTGGTGCCTTCATGGCCGCACTTGCTGCAGCTGGCGTCGCCCACGCCCACAACATTGATATGAACGGTGATCAGCTTCAGCCTCGCCATCAAACTACGACCCTGTGCGACCCTGTCACGACCACGGAGATCCAGCATGAGACCAAGACAGTAACGGAGACCTGTACCGTCCATGTCACCGACACCTTGACAGAGACGGTCACCGAGACGGCGACATGCACCACTGCCACCACTACCACCACCACGCCAACGTCCAGCCCGACCAGCTGTCCCGTCCCGCCGTCGTGCAACAACCTCGGCTTCGACTGGGCCTACTACAACAACTCCGCGCACAACGGCGACACCACCTACTCAACCTTCCATCCAGACTCATTCAAGACCACCCGGCCGCTCTACGTTAACACCACGTCCTACGTCGGCGGCCTCTACGGGCAGCAAAACGTCCAGGTCCCCTCCGGTCCCATCTACGGCTCCAGCGTGAACCTCAGGCTCGACTACTTCGCCCTCAACCACCATGCCTACCTCTACGCCTGCGAGGCGGGCACCTACCGCATCACCATCCCCTACGCCAACGACGCGGTTTACCTGTGGACCGGGGCCAAGGCGTACTCGGGCTGGACCGACAACAACGCCGACGCCAAGGCCCGGTACAACCAGCCGGACCATATTGCCGGCCACGCCAACTTCAGCGTCAACATCCCGGCCGATACGTACGTGCCCATCCGTTTCGTCTACGGCCAGGCGCAGTACGGCGGCGGATTCACATTCAACGTCACGACCCCGAGCGGCCAAGTCATTGTCAGCAACACGGCGACGTTCAGCCCGTATGTGGTACGGTACTCGTGCGACGGGGTCACTGCGCCCAAGTTTCCGCTGTTTGGAAACGAGCCTTGAGAAACCCATTTATATATCTGCTCTCGTGAGAATCGGAGGCTGCGGTCCTTTTCATGATAAGTGATTTACTATAGTTTCTTCGTCACTTCAATGAAATGACGTAATTTATGACATATTCTCACGACAACTACAGAGCTGAGATATTGGAATAATTATACCAAAGCTGCAATATGTAACGACACGTTGGCCAAGTTGTTGAGGTTCATGCGGCGATTAACCTACAGGGTAGGTGGCGTGCCGGGTGACTTCTCATGTTCACATCTCGAATGACATTGAGCTTCTGAACTACGTGCAAAGGCCCTGTTCACTATCATACTAGTGGCTCTTAAATCACCGCTCGGTCGTATACGAGTATGCTGCCTCTTCGATCATCAAGTGGTTGCCTCCTGTGTACTTGCGCGGTTGCGCCTCGCGACTCAGCCTCAGCTGAATCCTAGAGGCCTTGGCAGGCTACAACTATGATGGTCGGGACATGTCCTGACCACATCGCACCACACGTTATATCACCAGCTTGCAGTGTGCACATCCTCAGATCACGACGCAAATGGCCAGTTTCCAACTGTCCCAGGACGGCACCATGGCACTGGTCAGGGCCGGCCTGCACGACCGCATCGTCGGCTGCCTGTTCGGATCCGCGCTCGGCGATGCCATCGGCTTGTACACCGAGTTTCTGTCTGGCGACATGTCGGCATTGTCATATCCCTCCCGAAAATTCGTTCTCTCCCCATCTTCACAAGCGACGCCCTTCCGACGAGATAGGCATCGCGGCACGCACAAGCCTGGTGGATGGACGGACGACACGGACCATGCCATGCTCATCCTCCTCTCATGCCTTCACGAGGACCTCAAGACGCTCGACCCTAATGACTTTGCATATCGCCTGCACATATGGGTGCAGTACGGCCTGCGGGCGCTTGATACGCTGCCTCTCGGGCTGGGACGGACCGTGGGAGCAATCGTCAGGACCAACAACTATCTGGACGACCCCGAGGGCACGGCTCGTCGACATTGGACTGACACAAAGTACAACGCGGCTCCAAACGGAAGCCTGATGAGAACCCACCCACTCGGTCTCATGTGCCTCGACAAGACTGTCGAAGAGACATTCCAAGTGGCCGCAGACTACTCTGCCGTGACGCATGTCGACCCCCGCTGTATCATCTCGTGCGCCATCGGGACGGCCTTGGTCAGAGGCTTGGTGCGCCAAGAAGTCTGCGTGGAGAATGACATTGACGACATGACTGAACGAGCCATCGAATGGTACGCCGCGTACAGCGAGCGCCAGCTGCAGGATCCTGCGCGCAAGGACGAGCCAGACCTGGACATTGCGGAACTCAAACGACACGCCAAAGTCGACGGGCTGAAGGACCTGGAACTGGACGACGGGTGCAAGATTGGCTACGTGTACAAGACGTTCGGTTCGGGCATCCACCTGCTCCGTCTGGCGATGCGCGAGACTGCCTCCTCGGGCGGCATGCTGTCCTCGCAAACGTCGCTGTTCGAGCCGCTCATCACGGACCTCATCATGCGCGGCGGCGACGCCGACACCAACGCCTGTTTCGCCGGCGCCCTGGTCGGCGCATACCTGGGCTACAAGGCGCTGCCTGCACACTGGCGCGACGGGCTGCAACACGGCACCTGGCTGATGCAAAAGGCAGAGGGCCTGTGCCAACTGCTGGGCGTCGTCGACGGGGGGTACCGCGGGTCGAGGGACGCGGAGACGGCGCCGGATGGGGGGAGGGGAGCGCTGACGGAGGCGGACATGGAGAGGAAGGTGATGCTGCTGCAAGCGTGGATGGTCGAGGACGAACGGGAGTGGAAGAAGAGAGAGGAGGAGGAGAAGAGGGAGAAGAGGATAAAGGGGGGCTGGCTCAAGTGGAGGTGAATGGATGAAGCGGTTATCGTCTGGTGTTGTGACTTGAGACTCGTGAGAGCTGTTTGTCATCGCTGTCCAAATTGGGGGATGGGGGCGCTTAGACCTTCCCTTTAGGTAAAATTGGCAATTGGTTGCCTCTGTCCACGACGTCGACGACACACTCCCAACCTCAAAGAGCCGCTCGACGATTGAGGATTGCATTGATTTTCTGACCTGCCGTCGCTCACACGTGCTTGCTGGCATGCTATATTGCTACCGGAAGGGTTGGTATCAACCTGCCGCTCTGGACGAGGCGTCCCCAATCTCCGTAGCCATCGCGGCCACACCCAACGAACATGGACGACCACGATGCTGCGGTCAAGAAACCGAGCAGAACGCGCACAGGCTGCCTCAACTGTCGGCGCAAGAAGCGCAAGTGTGACGAGCGTCGCCCGTCGTGTGGCGCGTGCTGCAAGAGGAGTCAGCGGTGCGAATGGGGCCTGAAGCTGAGCTTCCGTGCCGAGAATGCCCATCACCTCGACAGCGGCCACCCGTCAATGCGAGCCGCGGCGAGCAGGCGGGCCCGGGAGTACGAGATCCTGGACGTTACGTCGGAGGTTATGCGCGAACACACCGTCTCGTCACCGCCAGGCCTCGACCTGCAGGATGGACTGGGAGCGAGGTCCGCAGCAGGGCAGCCTTTAGGGACCATGGAGCTGCCTTTCGACGGCGTGGACTCTACGCTGGTGACCATGACCGGCGCACCGTCCAGGGCTCGGCGCCAAACGGAAAATGCGGTTGCGAGCCTGCTCTATCTCAGCCAAGGCGGCCAACCACGAGAGATGCCGGCTTCAACATTGCGAGGCTCTAGAATACCTATCGAGCACACGGACCAGCTTCAAGATCTCACACAGACGGTGGGCTCGACAGTACTGCTCTCCAAAGAAGACGAGTGCATACTCTGGCGTAATTGGTTCGACCAAGTCGCTCCATGGCTTGACATGTTTGACAACGAGCGCCCTTTCCAGCTTATCCTCCCCATCATAGCCGCTGACCACGATCACCTTCGATTCTCGATGCTGGCCCTCTCCGCACGGCACATGGAATTGAAACGGACTGCTCCTGCGACAGCCTGCAGCCTGTCACTGTACAAGGAGGCAATCGATCTTCTCGAGCCAAACCTGCCCTCGCGCGACATAGCCGTCATCGCATCGAGAGTCATCCACTGTGCGTTTGAGGTGATTAGCTCCTCTCAAAAGCTGTGGAAACCACGTCTAGAGTCTTGCGCCAGCCTTATGAAGGAAGCTGGACTCACCGGCTTCGTTGGCGGCTTGGAGCAGGCTCTCTTTTGGTGCTTTGCCCGAGTCGACGTTTGCGACGGCCTGGCTTTTGCCCTCGCGGCTCCCACTCCCGTGTCTCGCCGGGCAAAGTCATCCGGAATAGCCCTTGATGACGACGCTCGCCTGTTTCGACGCAACAAGGACTTGACGAGCTGGGCAAATTACGCTGTCTACTTGACTGCGCAGGTTCTCGACCTCCTCGCGCCCTTGCTAGACACCTCTCCCTACGCCCCCAATCGCGCAGACCCCGAGTTCCGCAGCCGCTGGCTCCGACTGTGGAAGTACATTTCAGATTGGCCGGACAGCCGTCCTGCGCCCTTGTGTCCTATCATGGCCATTCCCTCTTCTCGCTCCTCACCGTTCCCTACAATCGTCTTCTCCAACCCAGCGGCCATCTCGGGGAATCAGCTCTACCACACGGCTTCGCTGCTCATGCTCCAGAACCAACCACACGGCGTCCGACTGTCGCCAAGGCCGCGGAGTGTTCTTTGGCACGCGCGACGGGTGTGTGCAATCAGCATGTCGAATGACCACCACGGGGCATGGGCACATGGCATTCAGCCCCTGCGGATTGCTGGTCGGTGCCTGAGCCAGGAGGAGGAGCGCAAGGCTATCTTTGAGCTGCTTGAAAGAATAGAGAAGGAGTCGGCCTGGGAAATGGAATGGTACACTCTTGACATCGGAAGATTCTAGGTCAAACTGGGCTAGTGATGGCGTGGTTGACTGCCCTCGGTCTACATGCCACCAACACAGTAGCTCGGCCCGAAGATGATGATCAATCATGTAACATTGATTGGATGCCACGAGTGCAGTTCTATGGATTGCAATGCTATCAAACGTCACGAGGCTCGCCGGCCATCGCCATGTGGCCCAACTGGTGGCCGTATCGAGTCAACTTCTCATTCCAATTTGTCAAACAACTCATCTAAGACCCAGCATCTTGGAGTTTCAGAACGAAAGCATATAGGACCACTTGGACTCGTCATTCCCTGCGCGAAACGCAGACGCCATGCTTGTTGCAAACACTTCCACTAGAACAGGCCCTTTCCCTGGATGCGCTCCGCAGCGATGCCGTACGAAGCCATGGTCTCGCCAAGCTCACACGGGTCGTCGCCGAACTCGACCTTTTCGAAACCGGCAGGGCGGTCTTTCTCGAGCGACATCTTGCCCATCTGCGACTGGCAGCGGTAGCTACCGAAGCGGAACTCCCAGACGACGCGGTCACCCGCCTTGATGAGCTCGAAGAAGTGGTCCTCGTGGAACTGGAAGCGCTTTCCGAACCAGACACGCAGGGTGGCGGGGTTGACAAACTCGGCGCTGCCGGTGATGATGAGCACGCGCGACTTGTTGCCCGAGGTGCAGGTCTCCTGGGTCCGGATGCGATTGTGCGAGGCACGCACGCGGTGCTCACGGATGACCAGGGTCTTGGTCCACGACTCGGTAAGGAGCTTCTGGGCGGCGGCGGGCGTGAAGAAGACGACCTTGGCCGCGGCGGTGTGGTGGCGGATGTTGTCGGGGTAGTTGATGAACGTGCAGTACACGCGGCCGATGTTGCGGATGGCGCGGAGGAGCTCGGGGTAGTCAATGTCGGCGGGCAGGTTGGTGAGCCAGAGTGCGCAGTTGAGATCGTTGGGCAGATCATCGATGCTGGCGTTGCTATCGGTGTGCATGCCGTGGTAGCGGGCCGAGAACTTGCTCGAGTCTGTGGCCTGAAGCTGCATCGCCGCCTGGTTGTTTCGTCGCCTCTCAGGCTGGGCGACGGCCATCATCGGAAGAAAGCCCGAGCCCCGAGTCTGGCCCGCGCGCTCGTTCTTGACGGCAGGGCGGGCAGTGCTCACGGGCAGGGCCTCTCGGAGCTGGCGAGTGCCAAAGGCGCCCCCTCGATGGGCCTGGACATTGTTGGAGGCGCGACGGCCCTGCTCGGGGCCGAGAAACTGGGGAGCATCACGTCGGTGACGCTCAGGGGCAAGAGGCGGTCTGGCAAACCAGTAAGGCGAGAGGTTCGCCATGTTGGTGTTGATGCCCGGCGGGGCCGCCGGTGCAAACGAGTTGCCGACAAGGGGCTGCGTCTGAGCGGCGTTACGCTGGTACGCGTAGTTGAAGCGGTTGGTCGAAGCCGCCAATGCCGGATTGAAGAAGGTAGACGAGGCAAGGCTGGAGCTGCCGTTCTCGGACAACTGGTTGGTGAAGCCATTGGGCTGCTGGCGCACCGGAGCGCCCTGGACAAAAGCCTGGTACGTCTCGGGAGCGTCCCAGGCGGACTGTACTTCCGGCTGCCAGAGCTCGACACCGCTGTCGAGGCCGCGACCGCTGGTGACGGCAGTCTGGTGAGTCCAGTCCGGGCCGACTGAATTCTTGGTTTCAACGCCGGCATGTGGGAAAGGGGCTCCTGGCGGGTGCGTGGCTCCTGGGCCTGGCATGTTGGTTGAGAAGCGCGAGCGATGAGGGCTTGGAGTCAAGCGTGCAGACGAGGGAGCGGAAGCAAGCACGGGACCATGGCTCTGAGAAGCGGAGGTGCTTGAGGTGTCAACAGCGAGAGCCTTGGGGGACGAGCTGCGAAGACTTCCACCCGAGACAGTCGAGCCGTTGGCGTTTGGCGAGTCGTCAGAGGAACCCATGGTGCGATGCAAACGGAGTTTGAGGGGGTTGGACGGGGAGCTTCTGATTGAGCAACTAGGAGAGGAGTGCAGACAGCGGACGAGGAGGTTGAAGAAGATGATGAAAGAGGGAGAGGAAAGAAATTGGTTCAGACCAAATGGGGGGCGAGCCAAATAAATAGCCAGGCGGGAGTCGAAGTGAATTGGAACGCGGGTGGCCGCCGTTGCAGTAGGCGAGGTCCAGCCTGGGAAAGGGAACCAGTGAATATGGCCTCGTTCATGCTTGGATGGCCGGCCACGACGTCGCGCGCGTATTGAAGCTATTGTTCCGTGAACAGGGCGACAGTGACCAGGTGTGCGAAGCCAGTGGGAAGACGTGGCCGTGGCAGTTGGCCATGCAGGTTCCCTCGGGGGCACATGGAACGGGCGCGGCGTGGGAACAATGGCTCTTGAATACAAATCATCACGAGACAGTTCTGCGGGAAGCGAAGTGTACGGACAGGGGAACTGGTGGTTGCTTGGGAGGCGACATAGGGGGGGTGGTTGGTTTGCCGAATGCGAGGGCCTGGATTCACTGATCAGTTCTGCGCCGGTTGCGGAGAAACTGGGGGCATGGGGGCAAGTGAATCGAAGAGCTGGAACGCAGTCTGCAATCTGGGAGAGTCTGATTGTGTATCTGATGGATGAATCGATGCTGCTTGGATTCCACTGGACTGCACGTCCGGAAGCTGGAACACTTGTGTTTGAGGAGACAGTTGCTTGGTCACACTGCTCCCGCATTGCCATCGTGTGTATTCTTGTCGGGCGTATCAAGTACTATCCTCTGCAACTGTACGGTTGTCTACGCTGGAGATGCTCCTGGGTGCTGTCGTCGTTGGCAACCAACCCTGTCCACTCGTAGGGCTGAACAGCGGCAAACGACCGCATCGTGATTCTGGAAACGAGCGAAACGCAGCAAGCAAAGTGAATCGAGCCCTCTGAGCGCACTTGTTGAATTTCAATAAACACACAGCCGTTGGGTTGTATGAAGCTGAGATGGTGCTGGGCGGTGCTGCGCTTAGGTCCGACTCCCGATTCGCCGTAGCGCAACTCGAGCTGACGACGACACGCGAGGCCGCACCCACAGACACACAGGCAGCACACCAACGACTGCAACTCCGAAGCACCTCTTCACCTCTTGTAGTAGCGACATGTCTGCATAGACAGGTAGAGCAGCAACATGAGCTCCAAACAGACGGCAACCGCAAAGACGCCGAGGCAAACGACGAGGAGGCCGTACACGAAGACCAAGCTCGGCTACCGAACTTGCAAGTCCGTCCCCATTCCACGTCTCGTGAGAACACAGAGAGACGCCGCTGACGTGCTTCTGCCAGGATCCGCAGGGTCCGCTGCGACGAGACCTGGCCGACGTGCCGCAACTGCAGCAAGACAGGCCGTCGCTGCGACGGCGTCGTCACGCAGAGCCAGCAGGCGGTCGCGGTCACCTTCGCCGCGCCGCTGACGCCCTCGCACTTTGGCAGCGGCGAGCTCGGGCATGGCGACGGCGACGGCGACGGCGAGGACCTGGACCTGTTCCGGCGGGAGCTCGTCGCCTGCATCGTCGGCGGGCGGGCGGCGTGGCGACGGCTCGTGCTGCAGGCGGTGCACGAGGAGCCAGCGCTGTGCCATGCGGCCATTGCGTTCAGCGCGCTGCGGAGGGCGGCGGTGTCTTCTCCGTGCGGCGGCGAGGTCCAGGGCCTTGCGTGTGCGTCGCCGTCGATGTCCTCTGCGGAGGTGCGGCGTGCGCTGCGGCACTACGGGCGGTGCATTGGGGAGATGCGGCGCGTGGTCGGCGGCGGGAGACGTGATGCCAGGTGTGTGAATGTCGTGTTGCTGTGTGTGGTGATTTGCATCTGCTTCGAGCTGTGTATGGATGAGCCTCTTGTTGCGCTGGGCCATCTGGAGCATGGACTGAGCATCGTTGCCTCGAACTACTCGTCCGGTATGCTCCCCCTGGCCGCATATCCATCCGTCGACTGACTCCTCGCAGTGGACGCAGATCTCGCGCTGGCGTTTTCGAGGCTCGACCTACAGACTACGATATTCCTCGGCCGGCGGCCCCCCATGCTCGACGCCGCCCGCGTCTCCTCCTATGCGCTCGCCCCCGCCGCGGACGGCTACTACCAAGAGGCGGACCGGGACCTGACGTGTCTGACGAGCCGGCTGTTCGGCTTCATGAGGACCGAGGCGGACGACTTCCGCTACCGCAAGCCGGGCTCGGTGCCGCTGCATGTTGCTGCCGAGGCGGGCCGGCTGGAGGACGACCTCGCGGCCTTCGGGCCAGACACCTCGCCCCGGGGACGCCGTTCATGGAGCACGGCCGGCCGGGAGAGACGGCGTTGCTACGCCTCAAGTACCTCACCGCGGGAATCCTCCTGGCCACGAGCCTCGCTGCCGAGGAGGCCATCCACGACCGCTTCACGGCGCAGTTCGTCGAGATCGCGACGCTCTGCGCGGGGCTGCTCGACGGCCCGGCGCGGACAGCGGGCCGCGGCTTCGCGCTGGACATGGGCGTCGTGCACTCGCTGTACGTGACGGCGGGCAAGTGCCGGCACCCGCACGTGCGGCGGCGCGCCGTGAGGCTGCTGGACGCGGTGCCAGGCGCGGAGGGCGCGTGGCAGGCGAGGGAGTATGCGCGGATCGGGGAGCGGGTGATGCAGCTGGAGGAGTGCGGCCTGGGCCTGGACCTGGACTTGGACCTGGAACCTGAGTTGGAGCTGTCGGCTGGCTCTATTGACGTGAACGCTACAGGCTCGGCATGGGACCTGTCGCGGGTCCCGGAGTGGCGGCGCATCCACTCGGCGGAGATATACCCCCAGATCGGTCTGCGGCGCGCCGACGTGCTCTTCAGGAGGCGGCCAAACGGCATGGACGGGGAGTGGGAGGACTTTGGGGAGGTGATAGCGTGGTGATGTGTTGAAGGGCACGCGTGCTCCTTTCATGCACTTTATACAGGACATGCAGAAGTAGATGTATGGACTGCTTGATTTTCTTCAACAAGGACGGCGTTGATCTCGGATACTTGAACGTCATTATGGTCCTGTTACGTCGGCCAAGCTGCACGCAACAGAGCTGTACCAGCACCAGCCGTCAACCAAGGTCTATATGAGGGAGCAATCCGAATCAGAATGCGTCCATATACATGCATGAAGCTGCCGAGGACAGATATCAGATGCCTAGTCGCCAACCCTCCACAGAGTCTGCCGCAACACCCGCGGCTCGACGCCTACAGCTCTGCCCTGCCCGTCCACGCGAAACACAAAGTCGTCGACGGCAACCTCCCCGTACATGAGCTGGTCCACGGCGCTCCATTGACCCGCCCTGGGGTCCAGGATACGCGGGACCGACGCGTCGAAGCCGAGCGGGAGCGTCTGCAGCACCGCCCGGAACGCCGCCTCGCCGGGAGCGTACAGGCCCGTCGGGTACAGCCTGATGGACTCGATGACGCCGCCGCCGGTTGCGTCCGCGTACGCCTGCGCGGCACGCCTCACGTCGGCGCCGTTGCTGATCCACTGCGTGACGAGCAGCCCCGGCCCGTCCTCGTCGACCGCCAGCACGAGCGACGAGTTCACCGCCGCATCCGCAGGCGCGTACCGCCCGCAGAACGCACGGCACGCCTGGGCCTGGCTCGCGGCGTCCAGCGCGGGCAGCAGCGCCTGCAGGACCGTCTCGGCCGCCGCGTTGATGGCCGGCCCCGCGCCCGGCCCGGCGGCGAGTAGGGCCACGACGACCTGGAACTCGGGCACGAGCACGAGCAGCGCGTTGTACTGCCCGTCGCTGCCGGACTTGGCGTATAGGTCGACGGCGTAGCCGGACGTGACGCGGCTGCGCGTGCGGGTGATTTCCCAGGGGGCGCCGACGGAGGCCGACGCCGCGGCCGTGTGGGCATGGGGCTTCATCCAGTGGCGGGTAGCGAGGGGCGGGAGTTGCTCGCTGGTGAGGATGGCGCGGCCGAATACGGCGAGGTCGTGCGAGGACGAGTACAGTCCACCAGTACTAAGGCGTGTTAGTTCTCGTTCGGACAAGGCGCGGAGGGCGGCAACGCACGAAACCTCGTCTCCCAGGGGGCGGCCCCAGCCTGAATCGCCGGAGGGGATGACGCCGACGCCAGAGCCGCCGGGGCTGGAGGTGCTCGTCTTGGTCAGCCCCAGCGGTTGGAACACGCTTCGGGCGAGGACCGCGTCGTACGACGAGTTGGCGATGGCCTCGACGACGTACCCTAGGATTCGGTACGCCGCGTTGGAGTACAGCGGGGCCGTGTACGGGGGCAGGACGGGGTATCGCTTGATAAAGCCTTCAAAGAACTCTGCGACGGTCGGCGCTGTTCCGTCATCTTCGAGGGTGTATGGAAACATACCCTTGCGGCTGCACGGTGGCTGGCTCGAGTTCCCGGCGCAGGTTGGGATCTCGCCCGGCGGCAGAGGCGGCAGGCCGGCCTCCCTCCACGGGAAGCCCTGGCTGGCTAGATCGGCATTGTTGTCTGCCACGGACGCAGTCAGCACCTTTCTTTCGACGCGAGGACAGCAGCGTACAGTCTCGTCCGATGCCAGACAGCTGGGACGCCAGCGCACCCACCGTCACCTCCAGCCACTGCACGCGCTCGACCGCGTTGCCCGCGGCGGGCAGCGCCGCCGCCCGCCGCAGCTCGGGCACAAAGTCCGTGACCGGGCGGTCCCAGCACGCGGCGCCGCCGTGGAGCAGCAGGGCGTACACGGTGAAGAGCTTCGACACGCTGCCGATGCGGTACACCGAGTCGGCGGCGACGCGGCGCGCGCTGCCCGCCGCGGCGTCGAGCCCGGCGCCCGTGTAGTGGAAGTCGAGGATCGGGGTACCGTCGGCGTCGAGCGCCGACGCGGCCGTCAGCGAGAGGGACGTTGCCCCGGCGCTGAAGTTCCCGAACGGGGTGTCGCCGCTGCGGAGGGCGAGGGCGAGGACGGAGGAGATGTCCGCTGCGGCGGCGCGGATGGCGCTGGAGGCGGCGAGGTTGGACGGCGCTGCGTAGGCTGGGCCGAGGAGCTTCTGGTCGAAGACTGCGGCGGCAGAGGCCGAGGCGGCCAGGACGGCGAGGGGGTACAGATGAGTGTGCATGTTGGAGGAGGAGTTGATGCTGCCTTGGTTCCGTCCTACAGCTGTCTACGGGACTTATATACCCGTCCTTCTCACGATCCCGCGTCTATCACGAGGCTCATATAACTGTGGTTCCCGCCAACGGTGATTCGCCTCCTCGCGTTTGACTCCCGAGAGGAGCCTTCAGCCAGGCTTCCACGGGCTGACCGCTGACACGCACCTCGCCCGTGAGTGGCTCCATCGCCTTTACGTTCGAGAACGACGCGATGCGGTGGACGGGTCAACCAGGCACGGAGAGGACGTCGAGGCCGGGCGCTATTCCTGTTTGTGTTGCCGTCGCGAGCAGGCGAATCGGGATGGAGTGGAGCGCGGGCGGCTGTGTTGGCCGTGGGCGGGCTGTGAAGCTACAGATGAGCGATGAGCAACGCAATGCTGTTTTCTTGAAGGATGAAGTGGACGTGGAACTGGACCAATTTCTAGTCTACGTCATCATGTTTCCTGTTCACAGATAGCTAGTATTATTGCTGAAGCTGTGTCGAGGTGCAGCGATCGCCAGCTCTGGCTTGCACAGGTCAATGACGGAAGCCACTCATCTTGTCATCGTACACTTGCCGTCCCTCAGGCTCGCAAACGCTAGCAAAGCCGGCTAGGGGAGGACCAAAATATAGAAAGATATTATTTGGATGGAGAAAGTGACAGTTTATGTGAAAGAGCCGGGTGGTGAAAGGAGCGTGTTGAGATCGTCGTCCCAGAACATCAGACAACATGACAGTACATTGCCATTGGGCGCTCTCACCTTGCATCACTTTCTTTCTGGTGTTAGCAAGAGATGTCTCCTTCGAGTAGTACTACCTTTCATGTTCGTCAAGCCCGTCATCCGAAAGGAGGATTCTACGCAGTCCGTACTGTGTCATATCGGAGTGCATGTGACTGAATAGGTCAAGAACCTTTGTCGTCGCGCCGTCCAAGATGCTGTCCAAGATGCTGTCCAAATCGTGGATTCACTGCAAGGACAAATGGGAGATTTACTACACCATCTCGAGTACTTGAGTTGAGAAATTGCGCAGTCCTCTGCCCCTTCTCTCGTCCCTCATCCTCAGTCTTGCAGCGAGCCAGCTTTCCGCCCTCTTGAACTTTACCTCGGATCGCAACCTGCCACGGAGCATCCGCACAGAGGCAACGCGACCCTTCGCCATTTACCAACTCCAGCTCAACTCTGACGGAGACATGGGTGCCACGGAAAAAATTCCGAGCCCAGCTTGCAGCGTGCTTCCCGCTCCCGTTGCCGATGGTGTGCATTGCGTTCTAATCCGCACCACAGGGCTCGAGAGGTTAGACAGTTCACCGACTACGACTTGATTTGCGAGGGTCACTCGATCCCCGTCCACAAGGTCGTCATAAGCATCCAATCCCGCGTCTTTGAAGCAGCCTGTAGCGACTCGTACGAGGTAGAGCCCTCCATGTCCCGAGCCATCTCCTCATGCTGATACACATGCAGGTGGCGCCCGCAACCTTTGAAATGTAGGGCCACTCTCTTGCAATGGTCCATCGCATGGTCGACTTCCTGTACACCGGCAAGTACAGCGCAGAATTCGTGGAATCCGAGCGAGACGCGCTGGGGGCGGGCCTACCCGCTCTCCTCATCCATGTGGGGATGTTTGTACTTGCAGACAAGTTCCACATCGAAGAACTCCAAGCCCTGTCCGAGACCTCCTACAGCGAGCTCCTATATAGCCAACAAGACCCTGATGTCGACGGGTTCCTTCTTTCCGTTTGCGAGGTCTACTCCACGACGCCTATCTGGGTCAGAGGGCTTCGCGCCAGGGCCGTCGACTTCGCGAAGAAGAAACTCGCAGGACACACGGCGCTGAAGGAGGCCAAGAAGGCGTTTGAGGGAGTCATGGCTGACGTTCCCGACTTCGCCGAGGACCTTCTCCATGCGTTCATGTACCAGAAGCCAGAGTCCGAGTAAGGCTGGCGTGCCCGTGGCGGTGCCCGCTCGGATGAGCAGTCATGGCCGACGACTCGGGCTAATCTTGTTAGTGAACTAGGTGAAGGGCAGGAGAATTGTACGTGGACCAACAGATGTCGTGATAGTAACACATTGCATCGTCAGCTCAACATGAAGCCTGTCCTCTACTCCGTGCTCCATCATTCCATGCAATTGCTACTCCACCCACCAAACAGCGCCGTTCTCTATGTTCTGCCCCGGTCTTGCTCGCAGCCGCCATCTCAGTCGTACAAATCATCATCCACATCCCCCGACTTGCTCGTATGCGGGCTCGTCACCCTAATGCCGCTCTCCAGCCTCTCCAGCGTCACCGCATAGCCCTTGTGGTCGCACCAGCTGCGCACCATGCGCACCGCGTTCTTGATCTCCCGCCCGTTGAGCTGCCACAGACTCAGCTCCCGGATGTCCCCGTCGTCCAGCGGCTTTTCGGACACCGCCTCCGCCTCTTTCCCCTTCTCCGACGCCCCTGGCTGGCCCTCGACGGGGAGAGGCCCCGGCAGCCGGTCGAGGAACTTGCGCCAGACGGTCTCGCGGGCGTCGCGGTCGAGGGCCTGGAAGAGGAGGTGGAGGCTCACGCGGCTGCGGAACGCCGTGTCGATGGTGTTGTACAGGTTCGTGGTGAGGAAGATGATGCCGCGAAAGTACTCCAGCTCGCGGAGGAAAATGCTCACGAGCTCGTTGCGGTGGATGTCGTTGGGGTTTCGCTCCGCCATGAAGACGTCCGCCTCGTCCAGCAGGATCACGGCGTCCCACTCCGTCGCCATCTCAAACACCCTCTTGATGTTGGCTCCCAGCGCCGCGGCATTGATGCCGAGATCCTCCGCCTGCAGGTAGAACAGCGGGCGGTGCGTGCGGTCGGCGACGGCCTCGGCCGTGAGCGTCTTGCCGGTGCCGGGCGGACCCGAGAGCAGGATAATCAGCCCTTGGCCTTTGCCGAGGATAACGTCGTCCATGGGCTGGCTCTTGCCGTCGGCCGTCGTACTCGGCGAGGCGCGGTATTGAGCTGGCTTGTGGTTCTCGACAAACGACAGCACGAGGTCCTTTTGCTGGGAGTCGTAGACGAGGTGCGAGTACGCGGTGTCGTTCCAGACCAAGGGCTCGATGTCTTCAATGTAGAATTGGACTATGCCAACAGTTAGCCGGCCAGTTGTCGCTAGCGATCAGAGTCGAAGCTCACTCACCCCATAGCTTGTTCTTCAGCGCAAACCCTCCAATCATGCCCGACATGAATCGCAAGTCCCCCTCCTTGGCCAGCATCTCCTTTTTATTCTTCGCCTTCTGCCCTTCGCTGAGCCGCTTCGCCTTGCCCCGTTTGGCGGGCACCCACTCGTTGTCCGAGTCGTGGAAGAGGTCGATGCTCGACGCACTGGACAAGTTGGACAAGTCGGGCCACGAGTTGGAGTCGGCGTCGGATTCCCAGGGCTCCAACAGGAATCGCTCGATGTCGGGGTCTTTGTTTTCCCGCTTGCCCCGCGCCAGATGGTACTTGTTGTAGCCCCTGACGTCGACGAGGATGCGGCCCTCGACGTTGTGCTTGTTGACGTCCTTGCCGCACGAGTGCAGGGCAATGCCGTTGTAGCAGCAGTACTTGAGCCCCTGGAGATCGAGCATTTTTCTCCCGCGGGCGATGAGGCGCTTGGTGATTTCATCGCCTTCGGCATGGAACGATATCGGGTAGTGCTCCAGCTCCTTGACCGGCTTGTTGCCCTCGTACTGTTCCGTCGTCAACGACTTGGCCTGCCAGACAAACTCCTCCCCGTTGAAGATCATAATCTTGACGTTGATGAAGAGGAGCGCGCCCTCGCGCTTGCGGATATACTGCGTGCCCTCGACCCTGCAGAGAAACTCCGAGTTCAATCCGTAGCTATAGAGGGTGCACCCTCGGGGGAAGAGGGTCCAGGCGCCCTTGAAGTCGACGAGGCCGCTCACCTGGACGTGCTTCCTCTTGGTCCGCAGCTCCGCAAACATGTCGTCCATGATGCGCAGGAGCAGCTTGAGGTACGTCTTGAGTGGCGATGCGGTCTCGGCCGACTTGTGCAGGGCCATGATGTCTTCCTGGCAGAACCACAGCGCGCGGAACGGCTCCTTGAACTGAGCCACCTCGTTGATGTCCAGATGGACATCCTCCTTCTTCATGATGGGCTCGAGCGCGGCCACCAGCGTCGGGTTCTGGACCTCGATCCGATGGTACTTGAGCGGGAAGCGCCCCGCGATGCACGGCTTCTCGCGGTCCTTGACCTTGTACACCTTGAAGGCGACGCGGTCGTGGACGCGCGCGGCCGCCTTGGACAGCTGCTTGGGGGGGTAGTCGACCCATTCGTAGTGCGACGGCGACGAGTTGCGGCCCTCGTACATGGTCTTGACGGCCGCCTCGGAGCCAAAGGCCGAGTCCTTGCCCGTGGCGGGTTTGGCGTCGTCTTCGCCGATGGACTCGAGGTCCGCAGCCTTTTTGGCGGCGTCCTTGTTGCGGAGGATCTTGCAGCGCCATTTCCAGACGAAGTCGGACACGTCCTCGCGCTTGACGTCTGTGATGGCGCGGAGGCCCATGGCGACGATAGCGAGTTGCAGTCGCTACTACTGGGTTCCGAGACGGTCAGATTGATCGTCGGCTGGGAGAGGAGAACAGCGCCGCCGCCGCCAAAACAGCATGCAGTCAGCTTATAAGACCCTAATCTCCCGAGCCGCACGGCTGCACAACTGGGCGGGCTCGTGCCTCGCGTAGGCATCTGGGTGCATTGTTGGACGCACGAGCGGACGCCTCATGTGGTTGGGCGACGGCTCTGCTCAGCCTCAGGCCGGTGACTCGGGGTGGCCGGGGTTCTGCGCCTCATGTACGACGGCGAGCTGTCCTTTCGGTCGGCCTCGAGGCAGCAGTGAGGCGTTCCATACGAAGTACTCGTAGCTGCGAATGTGCCTGCAGTCGTGGTTGGACGAGCTGAGGTGCCGGAGGTGACGAGCGAATCATAGCGACGCAGATTGTGACAGGTCGATAATGGTGCCTTTGCGCATCGAGATGAAAATAAACGGCCATGGATCCATGCGCGGTGCCCATGCTTGCCTGTTTATCATGCATAAACAGTTCTGCCCTTGTGCCGCCTTGAGGTTCATGACCCGACTGGCGATATGGGACTTGCGGGACAGTTGGCCCCGAGCAGCTGCGGATGCCCTCGGACGTTCAGGGCGCTATCATGTGCTTGGGATCGTACGGGGCTCAGATAGAGTACGACGTCGAGTGTTGTGAGCTTCAATGTGCTTTGGGAGCAAGGGCATGGGAGAAAGGGGCCGCCTCTCGGCATGGGCTCCAGAGGGTGACGGGACTGAGAAGACGGCCAAATGCATCGGCGGAGCGCAGGACAGAGCAGCCACTTCCAGTTCCTGGCTACGTGCTGGGCGTGGGCACAAGGGTCGGGTGATGACAATAAGTCCATCTTCGAGGTAGGATACAGAGTAGACGTGGTAGCTCTATTGTATAGCTGACAGTGACAGGAAACGAGCATACATGCCATGCAAGCACCGTGGGTTCCTCCAGCTCGCCACCGAGAGCCCCTCGCCCCGCGCCTTTGTCGAGCAGCACCAGTCAAACAAAAACATTGCCTCCAACACTCCGTACTCCCCTGGCTTGGCTGTCAAAACCTGTTTCATGTCCTCCTCTGACTAGGACTCTCGCAGGGACTACAGCAGGGGCCGTTCGTGGCAAACTGTATCATATGCTGCCATTTGGCAGGCTTGCCTTGCCTCTCAAAGTCATCCCGGGAAACTCTATCATGTGCTGCCATTTGGCAGGCTTGTCTTG
>JALHCA010000289.1:0-13491 GCA_024340505.1 Tolypocladium nubicola
CTATGAGTGGTGTTTGGACTATAAACAGATGTCCAGGCGCTGTGTTACTGCGACCGGGTCGAGAGAGTGGACAAAGGAAGAAATGATGGCGTATCTAGATTGGAGCAAAGCAGAAGACGAGCGCGTGGAAGCTCAGGTCGCTGAGGAGATGGGAGACGATCCTTTGGCTAGTAAGAGGAGGGGCGTGAGAGAGATCTGGCGAAGGATAGAAAGAGACAGTCGGGAGCAAGAAGCCTTGCACTCGGCAGCTGACCAGGCGGAGCAGTGTATTTATGTCAAAGTTTAGGACATCGCAAACGTTAGTTGGACCCGGATCATCAAACAAAACGATGAATGAGTATTACCTGGAAGTACGATATCTTAGTGAGCTCTGGCACAGGTTATGCGCCTCGGCGGGCATTAGCGCCAATCGGTCGTTCCTGCCCACTGCACCTGCGCCACTGCACCTGCGGACAAAAAGGCTTCCCCCGCACCGCCTTGCAAATAGATCTTGGCGAAACATCAGGTCGAACGGTGCCGACATGGTATCTTGCTCTGAAGGCAATGCGTCCAATAGCGGCTCGGGCCCATGTCATAATGCGGCACGGGAAATCGACGTGTCGCTGAGGCCTTCCATCCAACGGCTTGAACACGAATCCTGCACCTGCCGCCCAATGGCTCATTCGATGCACGCGACGCCTCAGTATCACGCCCGCTCCACCAATCGTTCCTGCCGCCTGCCCTAGCAATGTGACCCCGCCGCAACACCAGCCTGGGCAATGGCGACAAGATATCTTGCTCTCGAAGTATCACGTTCAATCCGCGGCAGCATCAACGTGTGACAATGCAGGGATCAGCACCAAGAGATGGCTGACGATTTTCGAAACAGAGGCGAAAAAGAAAGGCAGCAGAGTCGAGTATTCGCCCTATGCAAGGCGGGCGAAAGGCGAGGCGGCCAGTAAGGAAGGGCCGAGCCCGCTTCTGCCATTGCCCAGTCAGTAGAGTGAGGGGGCCAGGAGTCCTTGCATGGCGTACTGTGCTTGGGGTCTCCCAGCCGCGGCTACGAATCACGCAGGCTAGGAGAATGCTCATTCGTGTAACGTACATAGAGGAGGGTTACATAGAACGACTCCGTTCGCATTCCTATTGCTTCTCGTAATTTGTAATCCGAGAGCGTGCGGTGCTCAGTGGGGTGTAAGCATTTTGAGAATTACTTAGCTGCCATAAGTATAACTAGTGCATCCCCCTCCAGGTATAGTTTCCCTTTCTCAAGCCCGCAACTCATCTACTACTCTGGCAGGCAAACCTCTAGCTTCGTAACTCCTGCATCAGCTATTTAGCATACGAAGTTTTGAGCAGTTCTCTCTCAAACGAACTTCTTGGCATCGGGTTACTCCCCATCTGCTGCACCAAAGAACGCATTGAACACGCTAGACCACCTTGGTCCAAGCATGCCTTATTTCACCGCGCCACCCATTTGTCGATGCGGCGAAAGGACAGAACGCGGCGTGACGGACCCCGAAAACACTAAAGGCAACGAGAATCGCCCTTACTACAGTTGCCGCTGTCGCGGATTCTACTCGTTTGATGACAGTCGTGGCATAGTAGATAGCAACCCCCCATGCCGTTGTGGCAGGCCGTCTCGGCGTGTGGTTGAAAGCAATTCGAAAGGTGTTGTGAGGGTGTTATTCAGATGCGCGATTGGGACATGTGGCTCTAAATTGAGCGGTGATGTCGGTGGCCACCAAGGCGAATTTCCCTCTGAAGAGTTAGGAAAATGGAGAGATGAGGGGAAAATCTGAGGTACGAGGCGTAGTGCTACTCTGTTGTTACTATTCCATTCGTCCTGAATCATAGGAGTAGGTACAGATGGGAATTGGAATACGGGCCGGCGCGGGACGAGAGGGAATAACAGGCCATCTTATAACTTCCACGCGACTTTGAGTACCCCTGAGTTTGAACCCCGTGAGTGACAAAAACTGCGAAGCGACAGAGCCAGCCCGTCAAACATGCAAGGCGGAGCGGCGAATCCCCTATAGCAGAAAGAGCAGAGGGGGCGCAAGTGCGGCACTTAGCCCGCCGACAACGATAGCAGATTAATTTTCCCATACATCTAGGGGTGTGTATCAAGAAGAGCAGCAAAATCTATATAACTGATAATACTGCATAGGCCTATTGATATGGCGCCTATTTTTCACGGTTTAGTGGTATCTTGATTTCGGCTGCTAGCGATGCTAGTCATGTCCTTTCGGCATATCTAAAGTCAACTCACGACATATCGCTGCGGTTTCGGTACATGCCCTTACGAATATGGAACTTTTCTTATGGATAGTTGGTAGAATCGCTTTGACAAAACGGGCAAGCCCATGGGCTCGGGACCCCTGACCGGAGCCAAGTGGATACCAATATAGCCTGGGAACCGTACCACCTCTGGAGAGACGGAACGTCGCGGTTGGCCAGTGCCAGCAAGGACGCCAGGGTCCGAATCTGGGTGGTGAACACGGGCCGGACCGAGCATATCCTGCTAGAAGCAGGCAAGAAAGCCGGTCGGGAGAATCGTGTAGAGATGCACCTTGATGCCAATAGACCATGAATCAATAGTGGACTTTGCCGGGATATGAGCTTATGGACAACTGGGGAAATGTGGGTATATGTTTGTTTGACATTCTATAACGGTTCGGGGCCAGCTTGCTTCTGTTCTATGCTATTCGCCGACTGTCTACTCATCTAGACCACGCAACGTTTCGTTAGACCTTGCGATCCACTGGGTGCTCAAGTCTGGAGCCCTTTCGAATGTCTTGTCGAACGGCCAAATGGGACGACGGAGTCTGTGGTGTCCCAGCCTCTCCAAGTCCTGGTCCACGCCTCCAGGAGTCAGTCCCAGCATCCAGCCCTTGGCCATGTTGTACAGCTCCGGCTCCAAGTATCCGATTTTTACAATCACAATGTCGGCTTGTCTGGGCCTGAGGTCGAGGTCCGTGAAATCCTTCTCCTTGTGGTACGGCTTGCGTAACTTGGTTAGTATGGTGAAGACCGAGCCTACTTGCAGCACGACCTCGGTGCCGGCGTCGCGGTCGCCGTGCTTGAACGAGTGAACACGGCCAGTCATTGTCAACGGTGGCGCGTGAAGGTCATCGACATCAGCGCCGGCGGTGACGGTGACGGTGGCGCCAACGCCAGCAGCTACCGCTGCCTCGATGGCTTTCGGTCCAGGAACGCTGGCGTATATGACCGTGGGTCCTGAATCTGGCGACTTGAACTCTGGACGCTCCAGGAGCTTTGTAAGACCCCAAGAAACGTCTCCAGACCCCCCTGCGGTCGGATTATCTCCCGAGTCGGAGATGAAATAGGGGCGTTTCTCCGGAGGGGACCTGACTGCCTCGTCAATACACTCGGCGAAGGAGCCTGTTGGAGCTACAAACTCAAAGTCGGCGCGAGCGTCCCAAAAGATCTTGGCGAGCCGTTCTGCACCTGTCGATACAGCCTCTTCGTCCCAACCCGTCACCATCACGACCGCTCGATTCCTCGGCTCATCAGCCCAGGCATAGCCTACCCAAATCGCCGCGTCTATGACGCCCTCCTGGGCTTCTACCTCGGGGACGGCCGCATAGATGTGCTTTGCTGGCTCTATTCGAGTAGACGTCTGCTCGCCCGGCAGCAGAATGGGAATCGGTATCCATGCCTTCAATGGCCGACGACCCGATGAGGCTTGAAGAAGACGGACGAGGTTGCGGCATGCCCGCTCCTTGGTCTCCATGGCGTCCTCGTGAGGGGCCATGCGGTAGCAGGTGATGAGATCGCACATATGGGCCAGTTCGCGGGATACGTTGCCGTGCAGGTCCATGGACGCCGAGACGATGACATTGGGGCCGATGACGGCACGGACACGCCTGAGCAGCTCTGCTTCGATGTCGTCTAGGCCCTCGACACACATGGCGCCGTGAATATCGAACCACAGCCCGTCAAGAGTTCCCTCGGACACAATGCTCTGGAGCCGCGAAACGATTTCGCCTGCCAGCGTCTCAAAGGCATCCCGAGTTACCACGCCGCCCGGGAGCGCATGGCCGATCAAGGCGCCCTTCCACTGTGCTTCGCTTCCGAGTGGTTGATCATCATGGAGGAACTGATATCGCTCAACAATCTCGCCGCCACGCTTGGGGTGAAACGCGGGGGCAAGAGTCCTGGACGGAGTAAAGGTCGACGTCTCGCACGCCAGTCCGGCGACGGCGATGACAGGGCGGTTGGACATTGTGGCTGTGGCTGAGTTCGTTCGCCGCTCCGACGATGGCAAGCCGGGCTCGCAACGACGGATAGGTGTAATATATCGCCTTGTTGTCGGCTGTTCGCCTGATAATGTCACATCGGCTGCAACAAGGGCGGCGCCTCCAATGCAACGTATGACCAATAGCGGAACTGTGCCAAGTTCACCGACGACAATCTGCGGGGGATTGGCGCGGGGATTGACATCTCCGGATGACAGGAAAGATGACCGTCACTGTCCCGGGAGCCGGAGCCGGCTGGTCATTCCTCTATCGTATGCTCGTATTATTCCCGACGAATGAATCGTCTCCGAGACCTTGCGAGCGCAGTGGAGGTGGGACCGTGGGGCCACTAACCCCGCGCTTTGCCACGCGTGCAGATGCCGTGCATCCGACTTAGCGAGCCTGGCATCTCTTTAGCTTCTCACATTTGTGAGCTGTGGTATTGAGCTATTGATAAAGGCGAAACATGCGGTAACGGCCCGGAACCGACGTTGTAACATGCCAAGGCCGGAGTTGGTTCATGTTGGCCTGGTCCGATCCTTGGCTTCATAAAGTCGCCATGACTCCTCCATTGTTTTCCAGCTATATCCCAGTTGCTGCAGTTCTCCGGGTGTCAACTAGAACAAACAGTCACGAATTCCGCATCCATGCTTCACAAATCTCCAACGGGAACATGGCTCCCCGCCTGGGTCCCAGACTCCACGGCCACGCTGTCGGTCCTACTCATAGCCTGCTCCGTGGTCCAATCGTTAACCGGCGGGTATGATGGCTCAATGTTGAATGGACTTAACATCCTGCCGTCGTATACAGATTATTTCAACCTCAATCCAGCCACCACGGGTCTCAACACAGCATCTGTCTTCATCGGTGGCTTCTTCGGCCCCATGTTCGGCGGTGTCATGTGCGACAGACTGGGCCGGCGGCCGTCATTGTTTTGGGGAGCCGTCATCACCGTCATCGGAATCATCCTCCAATCCGCGGCGCAGAATATTGCCATGTTTGTAGTCGCTCGGATCATCCTAGGGTTCGGCGCCGGCATCTCGGGTGTTGCTGGAGGGGTGTATCTGAGTGAGACGTTTCCCAGCCGCTGGAGGGCTTGGGGGCTTGGAGTAGGTTGTTCATGTTCATTTTTGTGTGAGCACGCGGCTGACGCTTTGACATAGCTCCTCAATAACTTTTACTACGTCGGGGCCTTGATTGCGGCTGGAGTGACGCTGGGCACAGGCATATGGCAGTCCACATGGGCGTGGCGAGCGCCATCTCTGGTCCAGGGCATCTTCTCCGTCGCCTGCATCGTCATCCTCCCATTCATCCCGGAATCACCGCGATGGCTTGTGCGACAGGATCGGTACGAAGATGCTCGCCTAGTGGTGGCCCAGACGAATGCCAATGGCGACCTGACCGATCCGGTGGTAGTGGCCGTGTACAAAGAGATTATCGACGCCCTGGACTGGGAGAAGAAAGAAGGCAGGACGCTGAGCCCCAAGGAAATCATCAAGACTCCAGCTGCGAGGAAGCGCGTCCTCATCGGCGGATCAGCGGGGCCCTTTTCTTGCATTGCAGGGAACATTATCGCCTCGTACTATCTTGGGAATGAGCTGGACACTGCCGGCGTCACAGATCCAAACGACCAGCTGATAGCTGTAAGTCCTTCTTCCCGGCTCGGGAGTGTTATGATAACTGACGCGTTTCGTCAGAATGTCGTTCTAAACATCTGGTGCCTTGCCTGCAGCCTCCTAGGCACGCAGCTGGCCGCTTCTTGGGGTCGCAAGCCGACGGCGCTGCTATCACAGGGCCTGCTGATTATCTGCCTCTTCGTTATCGGGGGCTTGTCCAAGATATACGCCGATAACCCTAACGGGGCGTCAAATGCGCTCATTTACGGCGATGTCGCTGTCATGTTCCTGTTTCAAGGTTTCTACTCCATCGGATGGACCCCGCTGTTGACCTTGTATCCGCCAGAGATCATGGACTATCCGACTCGAGCAAACGGAGTGGCCTTTTCTCAGTACTCCCTCAACGGTCTTGCGTAAGTTGTTGGTTGGCGCACCAGTTAGTTACCGGCGTATTTGGCTAACATCCCGGCAGCATGCTCCTCGTGTTTGTTATGCCTATTGGCATCAACAACATTGGATGGAAGATGTACATGATCAACGGTGCCTGGGACATAATCACGTTTGCTCTAATTGTAAGCCTGCAACGGTATCTATTGTTCAAGCGGCAAGCGGCTAACTACCAGATGCACAGGCGGTGTTCTGGGTGGAAACAAAGGGCAAGACGCTGGAGGAAATTGACGCCATCTTCGATGGTCAGAAGCACTCGTCTCTTCCAGATGTCGAAGACATTCGGAAGGGCATAAAGACGATTGACGTGAGCGAAATTGAACAGCAACTACAAGAGGAGATTGGTTTAAAGGCGGAGTAGGTGGGATTATCCAAGCTAGGGAATAATAGTTTCCTATTAGGGTAAGTTTCACAAGCAGGGCCAACGGTTCGTCCCTCTGCTCAGCCGTTTCTTCGTTACCAGGGGTAGCTGGTTAGGCGCAGGTAGAATACAACAACCTCCCTGGAGATAAGCGAGCATTCCATATCATGCTACCCATCCTTGGGACGTCCTAGCGTTTCGACACTCACCCACACACATCGATGCCCTCAAAGTGTGTAAACTAAACGTTGTATCTGGAAGAGGTCCGCCACGTAGGAACCTCCATACTGGTCGCATTCTAGCTGCACCACTATCCTGAGTAGCTGCTAACTTGCCCTCACGACTTGCCGAGGCCGCCAATCTTAAGTCGGCCGTAACTCTCTGATATATAACCCTCGGAACCAGCCTACAGTCATGGCCCACAACGTCCCAGACGGGTCGCACAAGACCAATGTCTGCGCCGGCGGCGAGCAACAACTGAACTATTTCGTGATGTTTCAACTCCATGGCCACCTGGATAACCCTGCTGCAAGAGAAACTGATTGACTCCCATCCTTGACGCATCTCAAATAGGTTCCAATGCAGATTATGGTAGTCGACGCCAGCATCCGCCCCGTGTGAGAGGAGTAGCCGAGCCATGTCCACGTTGCCCTGCTTAACAGCCTGGACGAGCGGGGGCATAAACTCTTTCGGTTCCACTAGGACTTGGGCCTCTTGGCTAAATTGACAATAGTCTCCTGGGTGTGGGGGATCAGGCCGATCTCCTTCTTTAAACTCGCACCGGACGCCGTTTTCTATTAGGAGTCTGACCATGGCAGTATCACGTCGGCTCACGGCTAGACCCAGAGCTCTCGTTGAAGCCACTCGATCCGTTTTTCTTACCAGTGCCTGGGTAATTTCCTGATTCCCCTTCTTCACAGCTATGACTAGTGCACGGCCTCCTTGATGACTACCGCGCACGGCCACATCCGGGAAATTTGCACGACTGCCGTCTTGTTCAGCTTTTGCAAGGTTCTGCTTGGGCCTGCACCGGCTCCACGACTTACACGACGTCCGTTGCACTCGGCTTTTGGTGTGTTCGTTCTCCCTCAACAAATTACCTCGAGATTTTTAACAACGAGATCCAGCAGCATCGTCTCATTGCACTTGGCAAGCCTGGCAGCATCCGGCAGCAAAAACCAGCCAGCACCGTTGGTGCTGTTGATCGTCTGACTGCACAGCAAAGGGCACGGCTTTAACACTTCCGGCGGGATTCGTATGTTGGCGTCGAGCCATTCTTCGAGGTCCACATTGCCCTCGGTGTCTATCGTCTCTAGTGCATTCGCTGCTCGAGGCGCATTATCAACAGCCAAGGAACGCTTAGTCCGGACCGCACCAACAGTTTGTGTGAGTAACAGTGTGCAGGGCACAGCTAGCAGATAGGATGGTAGGTGCATACTGCGCCGTAGGAGGAGGAAACCACCGGCCAACTATTAGGACATATAAATATAATGAAGGAGAGACAGAGAAGAGAAGATGTGATGAAGGAGAGAAGGAGAAAGAGAAGATTCGAGTGAATAAAATGGAACACGCGACCAAAGGACATGAAAAGTAGTGCGCATCCAGTTGAGCTTTGAAGAATGAACGTTCGACACCACCTGCAAGAGGAAGGATATCCGAGCCGACAGGAGCGGGTTCGCCCTGATTTACATGAGGCCCAACTTTGTACTTCCGAGTAGCTACCATCGACCATGTAAAAAGGCGCAGCTCTGCGGGCTATCTAGAGGCACAACATCAAATTACTAGGTACTCGTAAAAGGAGACACACCTCGGCCCAGAGCCCACTCAGCAGACGCTTGAAGCAAATTCTGTTCAAGCGCGAGGCACACCAGACGCGACCCTCCGAATCCCAGCTATCCAGGAGGGAAGAAGGAAAGACCGGGCATGTGACCGAACGACGATGGTCCCACGCATCCGCATCGTGAACCAGCCGCTCCGCTATCCCGCGTTATTGTGGTCTACGGAGTACTGATTGGCTGATACGACCAGGAATCTGAGGATCGTCTCCACGGCCCACTCCCTAATTATTAACGTTAGATACAAGATGGGAAACGACTACGGACATTTTCCGTGAATGGTCTAGCGGAGGAGTACAGCGTGTCCCACCGGAACGGCCCGCGTTATCAACGTACGTGTATGATACTAGCGTAACTGCGCAGTTGCACTCTGTACGGGGGTTGAGGAAAATTGCTCATTGCGACTTATCCATGCTATCCAACGGAGATTGCATTGCAACACTGCGTTAGCTGGAATGCGAGTGCAAGCTCACTCCACACGACTGCAGCAAGACATGGACAAGACAGCGCAAACTCTTCCTAAGTGATGACCACATATTGCCGTGGGAACAAATGGCACTTTTTGGAACTGAAAAGTCATCTCCAAGGCCCCACGGGAGGGCAATACGAGTAGCAAGAATGTTTGCCCCCACGAAGGACCCTGCTCGAGTCCCGCACTGTACCTCGTGTACTCATTTGAGGAAGACATAGATAAAAAATGGCACGCAAACTCGGCCTCGTCTTATCGCCAACTTCCGAGGTATGAGCCGAGTTTGACGACTCCGCTTCCGATCGTTTGCAGTTGTGTTGCTCCTTCTTTTTCATCTGAGTCTTGCTCTACTCCGTACAACTCCTTGATTCCATGATTCTCGTGTTGTTCTCGTGGTTTGCGTACCATCTGAGCTATTTTTCAACTGAATTCCTTTTCTCGTTCCGCCCTTATCCCGTGGTCTGCCCCTTAACAAATCAACATGCAATCCCAATTTATGCTCTTCGCTTTGGCGTATTTGGCTGCCCTTGTTCTGGGAGGAGGGTATCAAGGATGTCTAGAGCGCGTTCTCAGTTTTCAAGCCTACGAGATTGATACGCTTAATCCTGCTTCAGATCAGATCATGGGATTTCACTGCAGCCTCTTTGACGACAGCGTCAAAAAGTGCATGGGCAAATGGGTTCCCTGCAGCGGCTCACAGCCCGGTGGAAGGTGCAATTTCTACGAGTTTCTTCGCCACCTGGGCTAGCTTCCCAACGACAGGAATTGGGCAGTGTATCAACCTGGATCCTCAACGAGGCTCGATGCTGATGCTACCGCCAAGCGCTGCTTGCAAATATATCAGACCAAAGGCAATGGCAAAGGTGTTCGAAATTTCCCTCCTTGGCAGGCAATGAAGGGCGAGCGAAACATTTTCAACTCCTTTATCATGAGGATGGGCGGTGTCGCCGACATGGCGGCTGCGGATCATAAAAACGCCGGCAATAGCTACTTGTGGGATGACTTCGATGCCACCAGAGATCGCATCATGGTCGTGCGCTCCGGAGATCACGGCGAGAAGCTCGTCGCGGCCGCAAAAGCCGCGCTCGGTGGCAAGATGACCATTCAAACGCTAAACTTGGGGCTTCATCCCACCGACCCGAGCAAGACATTTGAAACCCTGGATTGGAAGGCAACGGCCATTGCTGCCAAGAATGCGAGCGTTGCCAACTACAAGGACGAGCTCAAGAACTTCTACAATAATTTCTATAACGTCAAAGCGGCGAAAGACCACCGTGCGGTTAATAGGGCCTATATGAAGTCGGTCGATCGGTCTCGGGCTTGCAGGTAGTACATCCAACTGGCACATCTACGCCCGGGAAATTCATCAACTTTTAAATCAGTGAAGCTCATCTCTATTGATCGTTTCAGTCTATTATTTCTCGGTGCTAATTGTAGCCACGGCCAAATCTTGAGGCACAAGCATACCCACTTCATATTGTTTTTCCCACCGATCATCGTCCTCCATCCATCTTTCCAATTCGGGAAAAGTCATCATCCTTCCTCTATCTTTATCAATGATGAATAAATTGTCTGGTTCACAGGACCAACAACGTTCGTTAAATGCGTCTTCCCATGATTCCCAGCCATCTTGAGCAAGCACAAAGCACTGCAGTAGATTACGGAAAACAACCAAATTGTGAGCAGAGTTATGATACCAAGCTTCGCAAAGATTATCCGCCTCGAATTTTAGTCGACGAATTCGGCGTCCACAGTCTTTAAAGTCGTCGTAATCCCATGTATCTCCGATATCGATGATATCGATATCGAGGTTGACCCAGACATAAGTCTTTTCTGTTTCTGTAGATAAGAAAAACTTCTCGTAGAAGTTTTGGGAACGGCTTTCCCGGCAGATGTGTAGAATCTTGGGCACCGGTGTCGAGGAGATCAGATGCGGGACGGCGGTTTTGGATGTGCCGGAGACCCTGGACTCAAGCTTGACACGCACGGGAACGATCCGAGCTTCGACCGTTAACGCCCATATCTGAGCCCGTATCTCCAATGGCAGATCAGTAAAGGAAGCCATTTGTGTTTCCCGATATCCCTGGTCTCGCTCAGTCGTGATGGCCTGGTAGAGCAATACAGCCTTTCTATCAGCTGATTAATCCTCGGATATGGTCTCGTCTTGAGAGAAAATTTTCCGATTCGCGTGAAATTGTGGCAGACGGAAAATATTGCGCGGCCGTCAGTGTGATGGGTTGGCGACAATTCAATTTGCGCATGCCCCTCGCCCAGAAAGTAGACGGGCCGAAGGAGCGGAATATATTCTTGTCTCAAACTCCGGCTTTGGCGCCTAACCGATGTGGGCTGCAGACATGCAGCAGACTACCCGTACGGATTACAGTTCTATCGGTGTCACGACCCTGTTCTGCTGTGTCAACGCGGAAGGTTATACTCGTATGATCCTTCCGTGTGCCTCGCCGCGGCGGTTCAGTATTTCGATTGCGGACGCGTAGATGGGCGGACTGTCCGGGGACGACCGTATCTCCGCCATGTCAGCGCCATTAGCCAGCATGCCAAAGGGGGCGCCAAAGGCAAGGTCGCCGATGATGTCGAAGGCGAGGTAGTTGAACCAAGGGAGGCAGTCCACCCTGGCTTCCGGCTCCCCGGTGTCGTTTTGGTGCCGGCTCTCCGCTATGAGCTGATCGAGCCGCTTGACAAACAGCTGGAGGCTTTCTTGGATGTACGGCTCAAACTGGGTGACTGACTTGGTCGAGAACGTGTGCGAGACGAACTTGCGCTTCCGGGTATGCTCTGCGCGGTCCCGCGTGTTGAAGAGGCCGCGACGAATCGACACAAAGGCGTCGTAAAAGTCCCTAAACGCAACCCGTGAGCACGCAGTCTCCAGGGGAGCAGCGGGTCGGCGAGACGTACGATTTCAGGAAGCCGTTGCCGTGGCCGTATATCACGGCGATGGCATCGACGTCTGCAACGCTGACGTGGTTGGGCTGGATGCGAAGCACCTTGCCGAGCCTGCCGTGGGCGTCATCGACGACGCGATACCGCGCCCCTCGTCGACACACAGACAGCAGCCACAGGTTGGAGAATTGCGCCCCAAACGGGGCCCGGATGCCCCGGAGGTGGGCGTTGGTGACGAGGTACGAGTAGAGGTACGACGCGACGAGGGCCGCGAGGGCAGCGGGGAGCGCCCACCAGGACAATGCGTGCTCGAGCAAAGCCATCGCTATGTTGTGCAGCACAGCCTGGTTCAGGAATCAGCGCTATAACTTCTGTCTGAGAAGCGATGAAGTCAAAGCAACAAACAAGGTAATAGGCTTAGACGGGCCAACAGAGTTCTGAGTTCTGACAAAGGGCAGTTGTCTCATTCGTGGCTGTCAGACACGTAGGTCCCGTTTTGGCGAAAAACCTTCAGGGGAGCCCTGGCTAAAATACTCGGCCCCAGTGTGACTGATGGCAGACGTCCCTCGACTCCATCCACGTATCGCCGCAACCTCTTTACCCTTTACCAAGCTTACCCCGCAACCGGCCTTTCCCTTTCATCAATAGTTCCAGCTCGGTCCAAGGGTCGGCTTGTAAGAGCAGGATCTTCGTCGTCTGCTCACCAATTGCAGCGCAGTCTGTCCCGGCTAAAGGCGTCGCAACGGCCACAAGATCGGCAATGGATGACCAGTTAGCCCCGTGTCTCCCTGTACGAGCGCACGTCGCACTCGAAAGCGCGGGGAAGACGGCTGACGAGACGGAAGCCAAGGCCGATGACGGGCTCGGGACTGGGAGTCGGCAGCCAGACTTGGATCCGTGTACGCCTGTCACTCGACGCCAACGATGCGGTACCACACACCAGGGACGGGCTAGGGAACGGAAATAAGATGCGGCACTTGGGCTGCATCGTCCTGCATGTCGTGTCATCGTGCCACGAGGGACGCAGCGACAGGGGGCATCTGCGTGATTGAAGCTGTAGGCTTGCATCACGTTCCCACGCCATAATATCACGGCAGACACTTCGGGAAGTGCTGAGGTCAAAGTCGACGGCTTTATTCGGGCTCATCGAAGCCGTCCGTCACGCCGCTCGGGCAGAAACGGTTCAGGGTCAAGAGAGCTTGTTTTCGTCAGTCGGCATGACTAACTGATGGCAACTGCAGCATGTCTGCGAAGAGATGCACAACGAATCAAAGTTTCAAGAGAGTCCCCCTCGAACCGACTCCCAACCTCTAACATCCTCCGGAATCACTACCGTCCTCTCGACACTCCTCACCCTCCCGCGTCTCCTCCGCCACAGAATACGAGTTGTTTGAATCCATTATGAGTACTGATGCGATTTTCAGGTCGAAAGGCGAATGAATAGCTGTTGAAAATTGGCTCTTGTCTGAGAAGAGACACGAAGGCAGGAAGGCATCTGGAGCAATGGGACTTTATATAGACGTCCATGCTGGCACATAGAAATCGTGCTTGCCTCCAACTGATTCCGTAGAGGTGTAACCATGCGACCTGCCGCGGAGAATAGCCTCTCACACTCTGCGCTCAT
>JALHCA010000290.1:0-11105 GCA_024340505.1 Tolypocladium nubicola
GGAGCTGTCACGAACGGCCCTCGCCAATCCCGGGCCCTGTCCTGCTGGTGGCCCCCCGTCGCGGGACAATCGCCAGGGGTCCGAACCTTGACGCCACCGGAGCGACGTTGGGCGACTCCTGTCCGGAGGGCTGGGACTCTGAGACTGAGACGCTGGGCCGGGACGGACGCTGCTCAACGTGTGCGCGGGATGGGATGCTGGCGCTGGGCGTGGCTATCCGCTGACTGCAGGACAGACAGACAGACAGCCTTATTGTTCAGACCGGATGCGGCAAAGGCAGCGCAAAGTCTCATCCCACGTTGTAAGTCAGAGAGGCCGCCGTCCGGGTCATGATGCCCATGACATGACACCCCCCCCTCCTCTCCCTGGGGCTCCCCCCCCCCGTCGACGAGGGCCTGCTTGAACGTCAATCTCATTCTTGCTCCCCTCCTGCACGGCTCCAGCCCAGCGGCTTGGTGTTGCATCCCCCATGCTCCTGCATGCCGTCCCCCAACTCCCCTCCGTCCCGCGCGCCTGGGCAGGTAGACGCATGTACTTGGTCCTCCGAACCGTACCGGGGGCGCTCTCCATGCCTCGCCGTCTGCGACTCCGGTCAGCCCTTTGCGAACCGCGTTCCTGATCTGGGCATATACAGCCCTGGCACTCGCTCCGTACGCGGCCTGCTCTCCACCCGCCGCCCGTGGGCATGGGCACGGGACAGCCAGCCCTTGAGCCACGCTGATTCCCCCTCCACACCCGCTGCGACCCCAATCGTGCGCGCTCTGTAAGTCGTTGCCAGCTCCGACAGCCAAGGGAGCCGGGTGTGCGGATATTGGCCGTGGCTCGCGCTGCCCCAGATCGCCGCCGCCGTCTCGGGAGAGGCAGTTCACGTCGGGCGCCTTGCCGCACGACGCCATAAAGCCGGACCCTGTCCCACTGCTTGCCTGCGGGCCCTCGTCCGACTCTATCGACGGCTTTCTTCATCAGGACGGGGCTTGCCAAACTAACCTCTGGGACATGGCTGTCGTTCCTCCGCCCTGACGCCCAGCCTTGACTCCTCGAACTCGTGTGGATCTAGCATCCGTCGTATCGAGACCGAGCCCCTCATACAGAGACTGACCGGTTGGCCGTTTGGTCGCGTCTCGAGGTTTGGAGCTCGTCGAGGCTCGTCGACAGGCTCGAGACCCTGATCTCATCGACCATATAAGAGACGCCGGGCCCATGGTGATTATCTCTTGCTCTCCTCCATCAACGCGCAGCTCACCAACGCGGCTTCAGCCACCTGCAAAAGGCGCCTTCACCCCTACCGCCAAAGCACCCTGACACCATCATGTCTTCCGCCTCCAGCCCAGTCTCCATCATGACGCCCGAGTCGGATGCGTGCAGCTTCACCCCCACGTCTCCGGGCCTTGAGGGCCACGACTACATGTACCGCAGCATGGTGCGCCAGCTCCTCTCGAGGTACACCAGACAGGAGCTCGACCAGCTTCTCGAGGAGGAGGGCAATGAAGCCGCCTCATGTGAGTGAAAGACGTAGTCACCCTGGACTAGACGCGACTAACACATCTTACAGACAGATCACCACCGCTTGCTGTCACGCACGGTGGCACTTATGCCACCCTCGTCCCAGACGATGTGGCTCACGGCATGATGTGCTACACCACCAATTTCGCGACGCTCGACGACATGTCTCCGCGGGCTCGCCGGCGCTCCGTACCCAATCCCTCGGCCGTCTCGGGATCCTCGCTCCCGGCGGCCTCGGCCGGGAGCCCGGCCCACGGCACAGGCGCCGGGTCGAGATCCGGCGGGCGCTCATCCTCCAGCAGGATGGACTACGCCTGCGGGTTCTGCGCAGAGATTGCCATCCCCAAGACCTTTACGCGCAGAAACGACCTGAGGCGCCACATCGACCAGTTCCACAACACCAACGCGCAATGGCTCTGCCAGCATCCCGGCTGCCACATGGCCTTTGACTGGTCGACGGCCTACCAGATCCACCTCCGCGAGGACCACGGCGGCTCGCTGATGAAGGTGAGCGAGGCCAAGGTGGTCCTCTGCCCGCAGACCGTCTTTGCCTGCGGCTACGAGGGGTGCCCCCGCGTGTTCGAGGCCGCCAACGACGACGATGTCCCGACGACCTGGAAGCTGTACACGACCCATCTCATCAAGCACTGCGAGGAGAGCCGCGGGACGGGGCCGTGGGAGTACTCTCACCGGATGCGCAACCTGCTGAGGCAGTCTCGCCTCTCGGCTGCCTGGGAGGCCTCGTCGTCCGACGACGGCGGCAGCCAGCTCCAGTGGGATCCCGCCTCGAGCCGCACCCTGCGCAAGGTGCTCGAGACGAGGCACATCGCCAACCCGCACCAGCTCGTCACCTGCGCCATGGTGCTGGGATCCGCCAAGGAAGGCGTCGACAGACTCGACACCGGGTTCGAGCTCCGCCTGCCCGTCAAGAGGGGGTGTCCGGCGGCGGCAACCAAGCACGAGATGCGCGACCGCTCGTCTCCCGCGGACTTGGCGTTGAGCGCCATCTCCTACAGCATGGCGGGTACGAATCCCGCCGCGTACCAGGACGTCCCGGACGACTCCCAGCTCTCGCTCGTGACCTTGCCGATCAGGTCCTCTGGCCCCATCAGCGGCTACACCATGTACAGCGACGGCCAGACGGTGCCCACGCCCGTGACATCGCCGCATTCTCTGTACGGCCTGACAGGGCCGACGCTCTACCAGGCACCCGAGGAGGCGGCGCAGCAGCAGCGGTACGCCGCCGCTCACGACTCGGTTGCCGTCACTCATGGCCACGCGGACTGGACTGCGGTGTACGCTTACGGCAGCCTCGACATGGGCGACCCCATGGCTCTGGGGGAGTAGAGCAGCCTGGACACGCCGCTCACTGCTGTGAATCTTGGCTGTGTGTACAGCTCTCGCAGGTAGTCGTCGATATCCAAGAGTTGGCGCATAATACCTGCAGCCCCCGGTCGCCTAGGGCCGCGGTAGGGAACGTGATTGGGTCGGATTGGCGTTTTGGCGCTCTGGCTGCTGAGTTCACAGCTTGCCCTCGTAGCTGGTCCGATAGTTCCCGAGCTGGCCGAGGCCGGGTCTTGATAATTACCGGCTCGTTCGCTGAACCCGAGTTTATTTCTAGAAATACACGTATGCAAAAGTATCGGGATGGTATCTGGCTCAAGAAAGCACTGTTATTGTTGGCAAGGACATAGACAAAAGGGAATTGTGAGGAAGACGAAGCCGGAAATCGAGGTTAGTTGGCCAGTCTAGCAGATGCGGCGACGGCAGAGAACTGTCCGCCGGCTCCAGCCCAAGCCACGAGCCTATCTTTGACTCCCTCTCCTCCAATGCGCTCTGCAACGTCCACGTTGTCGTCAGACCCGAGGCCGAGCTGGCCCCCCGAGCCGAAGCCTGTGGCGTATGCATGGCCCTCCCTGTTTACGAAGATGGTGTGGTCGGTTCCGCAGGCGACGTGCAGACCTTTGCCAACATGCGGGACGGCGGTCGGACGGAGGCAGATGCGCGGCTTGTTGCGTTCATCGCGGCGGACAAGCGTCTCGTCCTGGAGCTGCTCTGCGGTGAAGCCAACGCCGAGCTGCCCGCCGTCTATCCGGCCCCAGACGAGGCACTGGCCGTCGGCCGTGACGGCGGCGGAGTGGTGAGCGCCACCAGCCAGGACCGTGACGCCCTTGCCGCATAGGTCGGGGATCTTCATGGGGAATGGGAGGAGGGCGGAGTCGCTGCCAGCCGTCTTGGCATCGCCAGCCTCACCGAAGCTGTTGAAGCCCCAGCCCCAGACGTTGTCGTTCCGATCGACAGCGAAGCAATGATACTCCCCACATGCGATGTACTTTGCGTTCTTCCGGCAGGCTCGGACTATGCGGGGCTTGAGGCGTTCCTGATGACGCCCGAACAGGCGCTGCCCGAATTGGTTCTGACTGCCGCTGCCCCAGGCCCAGATATTGCCACTGTTGTCGAGGGCCAGTGCGTGGTTTGCTCCGCAAGAGATCTGGATGATGTCCCGAAGACCTTGGACGAGCGTGGGCGTCTCCTGCTTCTCGACGAGCGTGCCATCGGGCTCATATCCGAAGCCCTCGTTGCCTTCAGGGTCCTTTGCTACATCTTAGTGCTGCCGTGTGTGGATGAGGGGGAGAACATACGAGAAATGTGCCCCATCCATAAACAAGACCGGTCTCGGTGAGTGCGAAGCTGCAGCTGTCGCCGGCGGCCACGTCTACAAACCGCGTCCCCGTAGGGAAACAGCCTGCAGGGATCTCGGTGGGAGTTGATTCGTGTGGATTCAGCTCCCCCTCCTCGTCGCCCGACTCCGCATCGACATCTCGTAAGCCGCCATCCCAGTCGGTTTTGCGCCCGAGAGCGTTGTTGTCGTTGACTCCCCAGGTGACGATTTGGTTGTCTGCTGTCAGGATAACCGTGTGCATGCCACCGCACGCCAGACGCACAGCGTGAAACCTGGACGCATCGTCGGGGTCGAGATGCGGATTGACGAGGGGACGCCGGGCTTCTGTCTCCTTGGCGCCGAGGCCGAGCTCGCCGTTCTCGCCACTGCCGAAGACGAGGACGGTGACGACGTCCGTGGGCACTTGGTTGATGGCGAGGGGCTGAGCTATGCCGTGGTTGGTGCTGGGGTGACGACGGCCCTTTGAAGAGGGCGCTTCCTGCTTAGGCAACGGGCGCGTAGAGCGGACTTTTGTCCTCTTGGAAGGATGCCGTTTGTGTTCATCAGGCTTTGGTACTGCGTTGCCGTCGTCGTTGACACGCTTTCTTCGAGACGGGGCAGAGACAGTCGATGTGGACGTGGCGCCATTAAGCTTCCGGCCCGGAGCGCCCAGCTTAGCGGAGCCTGACAGCAGGGTGGATTAGCAAAAAGGATGTCGGAGGCAACAAAAAGGAAGAAAAGGCCTCTGTCTCACCCATTGTGGGATTCCTCTGGGTTCTGTCAGCCGTGATTCGAGTCTGAAGAGGTGGTGACGTTTGTTTCAACTTTCAGAGCGCTCTCAGTGACTTCGAGGTAACCAAACCAGTGAACAAACGCCGTATTCCTCCTGTCCCACTTATTTATCAGATCCACGTGATGTGAGTGGTCAGCGAGCCACTCAAGCCACTCCAAACTACGAGTTGGCAGATTGACCTATTTTATAAGCCGTGTGCCGAGTAATACGGACGCAGCCTTGGACGCCCGCTGAACGAGCACATAGTCCGTGCTCGTATCGAGTTCTTACAAGGATGGGCCCATGCAGGGATGGATTGGCCCCGGACACAGGGTCGCATTTCTATGCGTGCTGGGCAGAGTACTTTGCCTTTGTTGGATAACAGGGAACGTTGAAGGCACAACTCTTCAAAGCC
Organism: Tolypocladium nubicola; assembly: GCA_024340505.1. Lineage (NCBI taxonomy): Eukaryota > Fungi > Ascomycota > Sordariomycetes > Hypocreales > Ophiocordycipitaceae > Tolypocladium > Tolypocladium nubicola. Next base: position 5,353 of record JALHCA010000290.1, read on the forward strand.
AACATGGTGTGTCTTTGGGATTCTGGAACCTTTGACGCCAACTTCATAGTTAGGCTATTAATATGGCTAACATCGGGGTCTGCGGCTCAGTAACAGTGCGGGGAGTCCCACACAACGGCTTGGCTTATCACCCTCCAAGGAAGCACAGTTGGGTCTCATTCGTTAAGCACTAAGTTGCCCGATCCTTGTCATGCCCTTGGCCCTGACCAGGAACAGAAAACACAAAGGTGAAGGAAGCCAAGCGTTCTGACGGCCAGGCATAACAGAGGCGTCTGGCCCCTAAGAACAGATGGTCCCTCATGTTCTTTACGTTGTTCATGAGTTGTTTATAGCTGTAGAATGAAATACCTGTGGTTCCATCCTACCTTTTGGAGATGGCCTTGATTCGCTGTCTTTTGTCTCGACTTACGCGATGTGAACAGCCAGGCACAGCCTCTACGACGTACATAGACATCCTTTCGTGTGTTTGTCCTCCCTAAACAAAGCAGCCTCAAAGATCCTCATGTTCGGATCAATGCCGCCGTGGGTGTTATCCTCCCGTGAAGCATATTGTATAAAAAATATGGCGAAGCTCCCGTCATATAGATGACCTACATCAGTCGCTCTCATCACATCTTTCAGAATCCCTTTGAGTCTCCTCATCCTAATTTTCTTCTGTTCTCATTCCTCTCTTGTGGCGGAATCTTGTTGGCCTCTAGCACAATGTCTATGAGGGATGTGCTCCGTGACTTGGAACATCAGCGAGGACGATTTCGACAGGTTTGACATGAGTACCACAAGCTAGACAGGCGACACAGACAATATGCGTCGTACACACTTCACTGCACAGCAGCGCTCGCCCAGGAGCTTCAGACGGGCAGGTCGTCTGCCCGAAAGCGAATTAGTAAGTTCTCGTTCTCACCCGCTTTCGAACGAGGGCTTATATCTGTCTCAGGGAATCAGCTTCAGAAAAAGGCCAAGGATGCTAAGCTTAAGGAGGACCAAGCCGCCAAGGCAGCGGACCGAAAGTTGCGAGATCTCGCAAGGCGTGGACGTGAGCTCCGCAGAACCGAGAGGCACATTGAGACAATCTATGCAGCCATGCTAGCGTACGTGTGCCCCGTTTCTGACGAGAGAAAATTTCTGACTGCTGATTTATAGACGGCTCCCTGCTGAAATCGTGGATGTGATTACCAGCTACATTTACGAAACCGACCCTGACACTTGATCCCCGGCTCTCATTATTGATATGGAACCATTGACTGCTTTGTCCCATAGTCTGATTTCTTTGGATAGTTAGCTTTGCTAGGAGCTGTTCCTTAGGGTTAACGGGCTCTTCTGGAGAGATGGCAGGAATTGTTCAGGTTGGAGACAGCCAATCCCAGCTTGAAGCTATCGCAGATGGTGAGGTCACACTGGTCAAAATCGATTCCAGCATCTGTTGTAGTATCCCCAAGCCAGACTGCTCCTTGACCAAGCTGGCGACTGAGCTGGTGTTGTCGGATGCATTCCAAGCTCTGAGGCTCTCATGAAACTGGGCGGGATTTCCCTTCTTTTCGTTGTCTAGATCGGAGAAGCGACTCACTAGCATGTCCTGTATCAACGTCATAACGGGTCAGATCTCCGTTGAAAGGCAGATTCTTGTACATGCATATACACAAAATGTAGTCCGATTTAACAAACAAACAGAGCGCACATGCCCGTTTCAGTGTGAGTTGCGATTGGGCAGCGTTGCCGCCTAAGAGGAACCTGATTGACCAGACGGTGGCGCCTGGGATCTGCCTGGTTCCGCGGGGTTGTGGCTGACGTTGGGGGATGGCTTCATGCGGCATGGAAGGCCTTGACACGGCTGGGTTGATGGGCTCAGCCATGTCATATCGCCGCAAGGGGCGGCTGTGGTTGTCAGTGGCAGGGGGAACCCTAGTCATGCGACGGGGGCTTGATGCGGCACTGAGAGCGGCACGGGTGCGGTAACTATTGCTGATGGTGGAATAACTACACACCATCAACGAGTAAATACAATTCGCCCATTTTATCTGACTTGCTGACCCTCAGATCTCGCCACGGCCGGAGCAATGCCTTTGTCGGGCTCCCCTATCTAAAACTTCCATGCCAACCCCGTGAGGGCTGGCCAGATGTGAAATACGCGCACCTTGCTCCAGTTTTTTTATGTACGATACGTAGATCATGATAGAGAGACATCTATATCATTGACATTGCAGATTCACGGGCAAATATGATCTCGAAGCTACGAACTCTTTGGTGCTATGATTAACAACTTAGCAATACCCTGGCTTGGAGCTTCTCCTCGACACTCCTCTGCATCCCCTGTTTGCACCTTAAGTGCCGTCCGCCTGTCAGCGTAAACAAAGGCTGAGTGATGGCTTACAAAGCCTTCGTGAACAAGCACCTGTCGGAGCCGGAGCTCTTCTTCCAGGTGCTAGAGACGTCTCTGCAAGTTTGTTGAGCCGATCCCGGATCGGCAAGAGCCTTAACCCTCGTAGTGTCGCGCTTCTTTAAACCCGGGCGGTTGCGGAAATATCAATAATAACGGTCCGCGTGGCCGGCGCAGGGAAGCATGGCAAGCGTGGCAAGCGTGGCAAGCATGGTCAGCCCGTGGCAATCTAGCGATCCTTGTCAAAACCCAAGCCCCATGCTCCATGGCCAAGTCGGGGAGCTGGTAGTTTGCCGGGTATATTTGACGATTCGGGATATTAGAGCGAGAAGATGTCTCTTCTTATCGTCGGCGAGATCGGAGATTTGTCACCCACCGGCTCGCCCGGATGAGCTCTGTCAGGGTCCCTGTCGTCTGTATCTGGCCCAGCCGGATACGATGGGAAGTACGAGGGCGGCTGAGCGGCTCAGGTGCTTTACGCAAGAATATCGCCAATTCGTTATACCCACTCCGTGCTGCATACGTACATGCTCTTCTATCGGGCTCGGAATTTTGAAGTGTGAAGGAGCATCATCTGGGATGATACTTAAAGGCCCCCCGGGTCGAGGGGTCTGCAGGGGTAGGCGTCGTAGATCTCCGCGGCACTGGAAAGCCCGCACTGGATTTAAGTTTCGTCCTCGGTGAGGCTCAAATCATCCGAATTAAGCATAATGGCCCGGGTTGAGCGTCGGCTCGCCTGTTCAGACTGCCACAGCAGCCAGGTGCTCGCGCTATGGGCTCTGGAAGATAGTCTTGACTCTGAGACGTACACCCCGCTGCTCTGCAGAAGAATCAATACGGATGGCGCTGAGCCCGCTGCACCAATTTCCGGATGTTGTACTCAGCCTCTCCAAGCTCTACGGTAACCACGCAACTTGACCTTTGTACCCTTTGTCCTGGGTGGGAGAGCTGCAAATGAGTTTATCTGTTTCCAGTGACATGTTCTAGTTTCGTTGCCTTGCTTTCAACCCAGAAGTTTAAACCTCAAGTCATCTCTCAACACATCCAGCCGCGCCCTTTGTGATCGTGAACCCGCTCGCCAGTAGTGCTCACCACACTAACCCCACATGTGCAGTTCTTCGTCCATGAGAAGTTGCGGGAAATGTAGCGTTTATAAAACAGAGGTGCGTAGGCATTGGAATAGATCGACGCTTAGCCTGCATTGCCCGAGGGCATGCCTTAGTCTGTCCTCGTACTGGATGATGATACCCCTCTGCATATCGCTGTTTCTGAATATAGAAAATTTGAATGCCCAATAGAAGTGATGGCTGACAACCGGTACTTGCTATAGTTACCCATTCATTACCTTCTGTTTGTGCAGCCAAGGATCATTTAGCAGCTCGGCAGCTGTTGCGCGCTCTTCGGGCACCCAGCTAAGCATCCTCCTCATAAACTTGAGAAAGAGGTCGGTATTGTTATCCTCGAGAATGCATTGAGGCACCTCGCTCTCTAAATTACGTCCCTTGGGTATCAAGTCACTACGTACAAACGTACCTAATCCAAGAACAAAGATTAACAGCAGTCAGAGTCAGGAGAGAATTGGACCCACCATCATCGGTGAAGAATGGGCCACCGTAGAACTCAGCGGCGTTGCTGGCGAGTCTTCCCTCTGGATTTAAGACCGCAGGGGACCATCGCCAATGGCGCATGTCTCTCTCCCGTCGGATGAGCAAAGGGGGGATTGGCCCGATGAGGGCGATCATATCCGCAAGGTGCTGGGCTGGCGAGTACTGTTCCGTCCTTGGCTGTCGGAATAGAGAGCACCCGGCCAAGAGCTCCCAGATCTGCCAGAGTCAACAGAGCCCAGGAATGAAAAGCGGAGCAGGGAGCTGACCATTGCGCCAAAGTTCCACATGTCGGCGCTGTACGACCGGCCGATTCCAAGGAGAACTTCTGGCGCGCGGAATTCGTTTGGCTGTATGGGGTGGATGAGTGGCCCAGCCTTGTCCCCGCGTTGTGCCAGGCCAAAGTCAGTTAGTTGCGGTATCATATTGCCGAGGCCGTGAGCCACAGGTCCGAAGTCGTTGTGGCATCGGTATACTGTACGATCACCGACGTGCTTTCGAGCCATGGGATGGGTGGCCTGTGCCTTGACAAAGTTTTCGATTGTCGACTGATCCTCAAAGGTGACCATGATGTTATCGAGCTTTAGGTCTAGAAAAGTCAGTAAGTGATGCGCACAAGGGAGGCCTACGCACCTGTGTGTATAATGTGGCCTTGCGAGTGCAAGTAATCCAAGCCCTCGAGGAGGATTATGAGGTAGCACTTCATGAGACGCAGTGAGCCATGGGTGGCACGGTTTGTGCGCGTGATGCGTCTTCTGAATAGCCAGAGAGGCTCTCTCATGGGTTCAAACACAAGGGCAAGATGTTTTTCTCCCCGCGGCGACTCTACTACATACCCCCCGATTGCCGTCCCTAGGACAGCATGCCCTGGGTGTTGAGGGTTTGCAGAGGATATATGCTTGGTCATGTCAAGCTCGTGTGCCATGTCCTCTTCAGAGGTGTCGCAATTGCAGATTTTGACAGCGACATACCTCCTTCGCTTTAGCCTGCTGCCACTGAGACATAGTTAGCGTGAATAGTCACCAAGAATAGTATTGTGAGAAGTGAGAGCATCCAGGGAGTGAATACCGTCGAATGTCGTGCGCGAGCCAGACAGTGGATGACGATCCACAGCCAATCTTAACATCCAGTTGATGCTTGTTCTCCAATATATCCCCAGGGTTCGCAGGATAATAATGCTCAGGTTTGTAGCCAGGAAACCTCTCCTCGTCGACAGGAGTCTCAAGCGGGAGCAGTTCAGGCGCCGGAGACGCCCGTGATCCGCACGCCCTGCGTTGACGAAGTCTGAAGACTGTCGAGCCACACCACTGGGAAGACATGGTACCCGACAGGCTGCTGTGAGTACAACAATGGGGCCGAGGGCGGCAATAATTGGCCACCAATCTGAGAGCCCAAGAAGCAGCCGTAGAGGTTGGTAATCGAAGGCTTACCATGGTCTGTCTCAGCCGTACGAATGGATTTAACTGGAAGCATTTGAAATGGCGGGCTAGTACAAATATTGGCAAAACCTTGGCTCCTGCGACCTGGCCAACCGAGCGACTGTGGGTGAGGTGAGGTGAGTGTTGCAAGTTGGTGTCGCGCGGCTCACCGAGACAGACATCTTACCTCTCATATGGCGTAGTCACGTGGCGCAATTCACCGTGACCATCCTGCTTACTCATTTTCGCCCAGGATGCTGTTTTCACTATTCGCACGACTGGTTGGCTATCTTTCTTGATTTTTTTTTTTTTTTGATTAAGCGTAGTGAGTATGGGCCGCTCTAATGGCTCGGTGCT